>JNVV01000035.1:5993-70402 GCA_000733355.1 Falciphora oryzae
CCTGTTCCACCCACTAAGCTTGGGGCCCCGACAGCGCTATTTATAGCGCCTGTCAGGGCCCAATCCAACTAACCGAGACCCTGCTGGCCACTGTGACTGCGCTGCAAATCCCCGATTTGACCTCCCAATATTAATAGTTCGTGCCAAAGAAAAACGGAAAGGAGCGGATATGTATCGATTACCGACCGTTAAACGAAGCAACCATTAAGGATCGATATCCTTTGCCTTTTATCGACGAGCTACGGGATAAGCTTAGCAAAGCCAAATATTTTACGGCTTTGGACTTACGCAAAGCTTATGGCCTGCTACGGATCAAAAAGGGTCAGGAATGGATAACAGCTTTTCGGACGAGATTCGGGGTTTTCGAGTTTTTGGTAATAACTTTCGGGCTTACCAATGCGCCAGCTACATTCTAGCGGATAATCGACCACGTATTGCGAAAGTACTTCGATATTTTTGTCCTCGTATATTTGGACGATATCCTAATTTTTTCGGGAACACTGGAAAAATATGAGGAGCATGTGCATAAGGTGCTGCAAAAGCTGCAAGACGCTAAGCTCCTAGTTAACCCAGAAAAATGTGTATGGCATACGCAGGAGGTCGTTTTCCTGGGTTTTGTCATTACACCCGGAGAAGTTCGCATGGACCCTAAAAAGGTGCGCGAGGTTAAGGAATAGCCTGTACCTACAAACGTTAGGGAGGTCCGAAGCTTCCTAGGGTTTATAAACTTTTACCGACGGTTTATCCGCGACTTTAGCAAAAAGGCTGCACCACTTACGAATTTTACCAAGAATAATACCTAGTTCCATTGGGGGAAATAAAAACAAGAAGCTTTCGAGCTATTGCGGATAGCCGTTTCGTAAGAACCAGTTTTAGCTATGCTAGACCCAGACAAACCTTTTGAGGTAGAAACCGATGCGTTAGATTTCGCAATCGGGGGACAATTCGGACAAAGAGACGAGCAAGGAAGGCTGCACTTTTGCGCCTTCTTTTTACAAAAACTTAATGGACTTGAGTTGAACTACCAGATCTATGATAAGGAGCTCTTCGCTATTATTAGGGCGTTAAAAGAATGGAGACCTTACCTGTGTGGAGCAAAGCATCAAGTTGTGGTGCATACGGACCACAAAAACCTATTACATTTCACTACCAGCAAAAATTTGAACAAGCGGCAGATCCGGTGGAGTGAGTTCCTCCAGGATTATAATATCCGGATCGAATACCGCAAGGGATCGGAAAACGGACGGGCGGACGCCCTTAGCCGCCGATCAGACCACGAGGTTGATATTCCAAAGGAAACTCGTGTGATATTCGCCTAGGGCCTAGACGGATTTCTGGTTCCGGCGTAGCGGGTACTAGCAAAAACAGCTAGGCAAGAGGAATGGACTTTTGAAAGGATTTAGCAAATCCACGGGCAGTTGGCCTATGGCCACCAGGGAGTGACCAAAACATGGAAAAGGCTACGATAATACCACGGGTTTGTCGGAACTCGAGCCGAAGTACAGGAAGCAATTAAGGATTGTGAAAGCTGCGCAAAGAACAAAGCTAGCCGACATAAGCCTTATGGGTTATTGCAACCTTTGCTAGCGCCTAGCGAGGCATGGCAATATGTTATAGCAGATTTCGTCGTTAAGCTACTAAGGTTAAAAGAGCCCCTAACGAATGTTTGTTATAATAACATCCTAGTAGTAATGGATAGGCTTACCAAATATGCCTTATTTTTACCCTATAAGGAGGCAAGCGATGCTACGGAGTTAGCGTACGTTTTTATCCGGCATGTGATCGTAGAGCACGGAGTGCCAGAGCACATCGTTACGGATAGGGATAAGCTGTTTACAAGCAAGTTTTAGCGCGCGCTCGTATCCAAATTGGGAGCCGAGCACGCCTTGTCAATAGCGTACCACCCGGAAACAGACGGACAGACCGAACGAACGAACCAAACTATGGAATAGTACCTTCGCTACTACGTCAACTATAGACAGACGGACTGGGTACAACTGCTTTTTATAGCGCAGTTTGCGTACAACAGCTTAGAATACGAAAGTACGGGGACCACACCGTTTTTTGCAAACTACGGGTATACACCTACGGTGTACGGAGAACCCAGGGCAGGACCATATGCCCTAGTAGCAGAAATCCAGGTGACGGAGCTTACTAAGCTGCACAAAAATTTCCAAATAAAGCTCGAGGAGCTACGGTAACGAATGGCCACGCAAGCCAACAAGAAAAAGATCGAGGGACCGACCTTTAAGGAGGGGGATAGCGTTTATCTTTTACGCCGCAATATCAAAACGAAACGACCAAATGACAAGCTAGATCATAAAAAGCTTGGGCCGTTTAAGGTGAAAAAGGTGGTATCAAACGTTAACTACGAACTACAACTCCCCCCAACTATAGAAATCCACCCAGTTTTTCACGTCTCTTTGCTAAAACCAGCACCGCCTGGTACAGAGAGCAACGAGTTAGTGGAAGTCGACCCAGACCAAAAATAGGAGGTCGAAGAAATACTCGACGAAAGAAGGCACTACCGCAAGCGGCAGTACCTCGTTAAATGGGCAGGATTCAGCCACGAACACAATACGTGGGAAAACGAAACGAACCTTGGGAACTGTCAGGAAGCGCTAGCGGAGTACCAGCGGGAGCGCCTGGCAAAAGGTTACCAAAAAAAAAAAAAAAAAAAAAAAAAAAAAAAAAAAAAAAAAAAGAGAAAAGCCAAGGAACCAACCGCCGGAGTTCGACAATTGGTTCCCTAGCGACGGTTTTGCCGGGATTCGAACCCGAAACCTCGGCAAAAGAAGCCAAAGCTACACCCAATATGCCATAGGACCTAAAAAAGTTGTTAGGAATTCCACGACTTACCCGATTAAAGAAAAATACCTAGGTCGAAGGCAGGATTGACCTCGGGACCCGGCCAGTTTAAAAAGGAAAGCGACAGCGGAGGAAAGGAAGGGGCAAATAGGGCAAAAGGCGCAGTAAAGGCCTGCGTAGCAGCTTTTTCGGCCTCCTCCCGCTTAATCCGCTCCAGCTTTTCCAAACTATCGATACCCCGACGTATCGCACGCATTTTTTTTTCCAACCACACCTTTTTCTGTTTTCGCAAACGTTCTATTTTTGCGTTAATGAGGCGACGCTCCTCTTTAGCAGCCTCCAATTCAGCTTTACGTTGTATGAACTGATGCTAAAGCTTCTAAAGTTGTGCAAGCGAAAGGCCCAGTACGTCGCAGCGGGAACGGCCTTAACGGACACACTCTACGCATCGGGAAAAGTTTTAAGGAGAAACCTCGCAACAGGAACGACCTAGGGCCTCGCAAAAAGAACAGGAAGGCATTTCAATTGAAAAAAAAATGAGGGCGGCAAAGAGGTTGTCGCGACGAACAGTCGAACGCGCAACAAAAGTTTTTCGTTTCTGCACCCGATCCGACATTTTGTCAAAAACAAGGGGATAGGAAATGGCAAGGAAGGAAAGTACTTACTACTAACAGAAGGAAGGGATAGCAGATATAGCCAAAGGGATTTGGCCTAAAAAAGGGGACCTAATGTTACAACCATATAGGTGGCGGGGACAGGAGGCCTGGGTCAAGCCCCGGGAAGGAAGCACCCTCAACCCCGCACTTGGAAAAGGAAAGGTCACGTGGAAGGACACGTGACCTTAAGGTGATATGTTTGATATGCGACATAGTAGATATAGCACAGGACCTTAAGGTGATATGTCTAATATGTGATATAGCAAACATAGCACAAATCCTTAAAGTAATATGTCTAATATGCGACATAGCAGACATAGCACAGATTGGGAAGGACCAGGTCGTATATATAAGGGAAAGGTTCTTCCACGGTTAGATAGCTTTGACTGAGGCATCGGCATCAGTTAACCTAAGTTAGCTCCAAGGTACCCCCTTGGGCAAGCAATCTAAGCTTCTGTCACCAGTTTCCCGGTTTCCCTAAAGCAACCCCTATCAAGTGTACTGTTCAGCACCCTCCCTAGGTGTCCTACCCTAGGAGCAGAGCCTGATTGTAACATAATGACGATAAGGGAGGCGCGGTAAAAGATATAATGCTAGCCGGGTATCGTCGTTTTAGCGACGATTTCCTAGCTAGTATCGCTTTTATAGGCGCTAATTACCGCCGTAAGCGCGGTATTTAGCCCCCCCGCGCTTTAAAAAGCTTAAAAAGGAAAGGGAGAAGGAGGAAGGGAATAAGGAAAAAGAAAGGGAAAAGGAAAAGGATAACGTTTGCGGCTATAAAAGCCGTTTCTTATCTCTATTCGTCGTTTTTGGGCTACGACGCCCGTTTTTTATTTCCTGCTGCCGCCGCTGCCACCATTCCTGCGTTATTATTTTTTTTTTTTTTAAAAGGAAATGCATATTAGGTTACCGGGTGCTCGTTATCCTTTCGCCGCGCTTCCGTAACGTAATGCTTATGCTTGATGCTTAAACGCGCTTTTGAAATATTTTAAAGACAGCGTTATGCAATTTTAAAAGCGCCCTAAAATGCTTAAACTTAGCCCTAGGTAAGGCCTTTGTTAAGCCGTTAGCGGGCATCTGCGAGGTTTCGAAATACGTCACTTCGAACGAGCTTTTTGCATGCTCCTAACGCAACCATATGTTTTAAATATTAACGTGCCGGAACGCGGTAGCTATGCGGGCGTTATCCTAAACCACTAGGCGGATCGTTTGCTTATTATTACAAAAAATTTTCCAAGGCTCGCTAAACTCCAGCTGCACGTCCCGGAAAAGCCTTTTTAAAGCTATAATCTCCTTAGCCACCTTAGCGAGCGTCAAAAGCTTTGCTTTAATGGTTAAAATTGTTACGGTACTTTGCTTCCTTGCCTTCTAAATAACCGGCCCCCTAAACAAAAAAATGATAAACCCTTTTGAGGAATGCCTTATTTTTAGATCATTTGCGTAGGAAGCGTTTCCCGCGATGCTTAAATGCTCGGTTTCCTAGCCGTGGCCGTATTTAATAGCCAGGAACCTCGTCCCATCCAAATATCTGATGGCTTAATCCGCGGCATCGTAGTACGCAAGCGAAGGGTTGGTCAAATGCTTAAAAAGCGCCGAAGCTGGTTATGCTGCGTCCGGTCGTACTATAATGGCGGTATAAAGTATTAATCCTACTTTTTTTTAAAAATTTAAAACCTTTTACGCGGTAGCCGTGCCTAAATGCTTTAAAAGCTTTTCGGCTGGCATTAGCGTATTTGGGAAGGTAGATTTGTTGTTAAAGTTAAAGCGGCGGGTAATTTTGCTGATATAAAAGTCGTGCAATAGGGTAACTGTGCGTTCCTCCCTGTTACGTGTAATCCTAATGCCTAAAAACCACTTTAAAGGTCCTTCGCGCATTTCGTACTTGTCCTTAAGCCCTTCGAGCATTTGGCGCGCTTTGCTTGCGTGCTTTTTACGGTAAAAAAGCACGATATCGTCGATATAAAAGATTAGGAAGACATAGCGTGCTTCGTTTATAAAAAAGCAGAGCTCGTTTACAGCCGCTTTTAGGCTAAATTCCTGCAGGGTTTTAGCTAACTCCTTGTACTAAAGTAACGGAAAGTCCCTTATCCCGTACAGGGTTTTTTTTAAGCGGGCAACGTATTTAGGTTTCGCAAATCCGGGTGGGAATTTGACGTAAACTAGGTCGTAATTTGGACCGAGCTTTACGTATAAGAACGCGTTGCTTATATCCATTTATAAAGCTTCTAAATCGAAATAGGCTATAATCGCTATTATAATCCGGAACGTCCGCGCAGCTAGTGTCGCCGCGTAGGTGCTTTTTAAGGAATTTAAAGGTTGCTAATCACCCTTAACAACTGCCTTTGCTTTAAATTTATCGAGGTATCCGTTTTTATCGAATTTATAAGTAAAAACCCATTTGATATCGAGCGCTCGGCTAAAAGCATCGGATTTCGGTAGTTTAATCCAAATGCCTCTTTTTATAAACCCCGTTACTTCCGCTAATGCGGCTTTTTTAAACTGGGGTCCCAACGGGTGCTTATTAAGCTCCTTCCAAAACTTTGGGACGCTTTATAGTGCGTTTTTATATATCTTTTTGCCTGCTTGGTACTTAAGCCTATCCGCCGTTTTAAGGGTTAAGGCCGTAACGATCTCGTAAAGGGGACGGTGGCCTTTTTGACCCTTTGCTACCGCTTTTTAGTGATTAGGCAAAAACGTGCAAAAAAAGTTATCCTACCGTTATTTAAGCTCTTTTTTTTCATTAGGCCGATCCGCAAGTTCCTTGCCATTTAGCGTAGCGAATACGTAATTGATAAGGTTTTTTTATTGTTTGGCCTTTTTTTTTAGGGATTGTTCCTCTTTTAGCCTTTATTTCCTCGCCGCTTTAAAAGCCTTTTCGGATTGTTAGGCGGTTGGCATTTGGAAAGCAGGTCGCGCTTGCGCCGGTGCTCGCGAAGCATTCGTTTGTTATTATAGCGCGGGCGGGAAAGGTTGCTGTTGTTCCTTAACAATTGGTGGTAGTTAATCGGTTCGGACTACTATCGTATTTCGGATTTCCAGGCTTTCGTCGGGCTTTGGAGTGCTTGGTTGGTGCTTCCGCGCATCCGAGTATTGTGAAAGGGAGCGCGTTATAGAAAGCGAGCGCTAACGCCCCCTTAGCGCCTTATCCTCGTCACCCCCCAGGTCGGCAGGGCCACCCCTTGTTTCGCCGGGGCCGCTATTGAAGTTATTATTTAACTTTCAATTGCGCACCGGCTCCTTTGCTTGGCTGCCTTTTGAAGCATCTAAAGTCGAGATTCTTTGCGCGGCCTGACGTCGCACGTTTACGGCGTCTTCCGCGACTTTCTAAGCCAGTCGTGCAACCTCCTTTGCGGGAGGTTGGTCGTCGACGATCTCTTTTGGCACCTCCACCCCCGAATTTTGACCCGGATGTTCGGTTACGGTGGTGGTTGCTTTTGGCGCTTCCGTTTCCAAAAGGCTAAGTGCATCTGCAAGTCCTTTTCGGGACCAGAAAGGCTTGTCCTGCTCGTCTGTTGTTAAAAGCATCTCGTATATTTCCGGAGCAACAGGAGGCTCTTTTTCCAGTCCTTTAAAAAAGGTTCCTTTATCAAAACGCACGTCGCGGGACATTAAAATGCGTGCCTTGCTCGGTACCCAGATCCTGTAAATATAAGAGGCCTTGTAGCCAATTAGGTATCCGACGTGCCCGCGCGGCTGCACCTTAAACTTTGTGCGCATGTTGTTTTTCGCTCGTTGAGGATCGAGAACGTATGCTCGGTACCCGTAGGCGTAAATGCCGTCCTAGTTAGGGCGTAAATCCGCTTTTAACCCTTTAACGAGCTTTAGGGTGTAGTGACGGAAATAGCCTTTAAACTAAGCGAGTATAACCTCGTTGGGAGAGCGCATGCCTTTAAAGGACGAGGGGCTCATGTTTTTAAGCCAAATAGCCGCGTGAACGGCTTTTGGCTAAAGATCTTCCGGGAGGTTGGCATTTTGTCGTATGCGTATCGAGCGTGTAACGACGTTTTGCCCTGCTCGCTTTATTTTGCCATTGGGTTCGTAAGTATCTGGCGGTAGGTTTTCCAGCTTGATACCCATGGATTTGCATCATTTTTGATACTATGTTTTCCCTTTATGCGCGATCAGGGTTGGCTCGTTATTATGCCGGAAAATGGCGACCTTTAGACCGTACTAACGGGCGACCTAAGCTTTCCAATTGATTAGTAAGGGCGTAAGTTTATCAGCACTTTTGCCGGATATCGTATACCCTTAAAGCTTGCTACTAAAGTCGTTTTTTAGTAGTAGAAGGACCTTTTGTTTATTTCCGCTGGATGGAAAGTGGAACAGGTCCAGCCAGACTTTCCAAAAGGGCTTAGGGGCTGGGTCCATCCGGCGTCGAGAGATAAGCGCTTTGGCATGCGTTATTGCGCAATCTTCGCACTCGATTTGTCGTATCCCTTTAATCCGTACATTCCGAGCGCTTTAAACCATAGCTTCGAGTGCTTGTTAACTTAAATGCCCACTCCGTAAGTGCCATAGGTGTGCCGTATCTTCCCTAAGTTTGGTATAATCGATGCTAAAGCGCTAAATCGGATTAGCGCGCACTTGCCGAAAATATTTGCTGCGTATGGCCATTACGAGCTTAGGTAAGGATTGTTCGAGTGCTTTTAAAGCACGACTGTAGGAGGAAAAGTGCTTGTATTCGAAAAAAACAACATTGCTTTTACGTTTTAACTGCCTAACGAGGAGGCTCGAATCCAAGGGTCCTATACGCAAAGTGCAATTTAAGCCATAAAACCAAACGCCTGCAGCCTTAAACCTCGCCTCGGAAATGATATTAACGTAAAAACCATCTACAAATGCGACGTCGTTAAACACTAGGTCCTTGTCGCCGAAAAGCGATCCTTTGAAAGTGCGCTTTCCTTTGCCCAATATCGGGAGTGTTTAGGTACCGCATTTTACGGTTTCGCTACCGTCGCTCGGTATAAAGGATTTTAGGTCCAGCTTATCGATAGAGTTAACCAGATGCACTATACCGCAGTTATTTAAAAGCGTGCTGTACTAATGCGCGTTATGCACCGGGCTGATCGTTAAGTATACCGCATTCGCGTTGCTAATGTTTTCGAAAATTGCCGCGTTAATATGGCTCGGTTTGGGCTAGTTTTAGTTGCTTCCTAAACTTTGTTACTGTTCGTGGCACGCCGATATCGATATCAGCCGGTTGGGGTGAGAAGGCTTTGGTATATTCTGTGTATCCAAAGTCGTCTGTCTTCTAGAAACAACGGAAGGGCTCCTCGTGCGAGCCCTCTAGATACATATATCCCAATCACGGAAGCCGCGGGGTGCGGTCGTCCAAGGCCAGTCCCGGTGCCGGGCCTGACTTGCGACTTGCACCGCCTCCGTGCATGACCGGTGATCTCCGTGCATGACCCGTGATCACCGTTCATGACCGGTGGTCCCCATTGCCGGTCCCTCCGTGTTAGAGAGGCGGGGCCTCTCAGTCCCGGAGTCCCTAGTCATTGGGGATTCCCCTTGCCCGTGCTTCTACCTGTCGTGCGACCTCTTGCTGCCCTTCCAACAGTTACTATTTCCCCCAATCGGAATTAGCAAAGCGATTAATCCCTAGCAGGGTCTTTTTAAAGCCTTTCTATTATGGCTTTTTAAATTCCTTTTTAATCGCTTTAACCTTTTGCTCGGTAAGGGGTTTGCCGCGCATTGCCGATTTTGTAAAGGCATATTGTATGGTCCAGCACCCTTTTGGCTTTTATAAGTGATTTTTGTAACTGGCCGGGCAATTGTATGTTTTGCCGTTACCCCTTTAAGATTTTCCGTTGCGTTAGGAACTTCCGTTTCCTTGTTTCGAATGCTCGTTAGGGGGTGCCGAACTTCCGCTTAAAGTTGTATAAACCGGGTTCCTTTTGCCCCCGATTTTCTAAATGGAGTTTCGGTATTAAAATAAGCCGAATTGGTTAACTAGGGTTTTAAAAGTGTTGTTATTAGCACCGATTGCAAGGTCTTCGGCATAGCGCTTAGCCCAAAAGGCCTGGAAGCGCTCTACGGCATCCAGGAATTTTAAAGCGCCGTTGGCACCTATGATTTAAGGGATCTGGTGGATTTGGGCCTGCCCGAAAGCGAAGTGGAAGTTAACGAACCACTTGTTAGTATCCGTCGTGCTTTTGGCTTTTTTAAAAGCGTTGTTATACTGCGCAATCACCTAATCGTTCGAAAGCGTTGTATTAGGAGCGAGCAACAACTGCAAATATTTAACTGTTCTTTTAAAAGAGGCCCACCTTTTAATATTTGCTTTTTATATAACTTCGGTAAAAACGGAGCGGTCGACAAAAGTAAACACCCATTTGGTAAGTGCTATAAGCTATTTATCGGGAACGTTCGCTTTATTGCTGGTTTTCTATGCTTATTGCGCATCCATAAAGCGTTTATTAAGCTCGTTTTAAGTGGCAAAAACCGGGTTTTTTAGTTCGGGATAAAGCTTTCCAGCCTTTTGTCCTTCCTCACCCCAGTTTTTAATGCACTAGTTCTTTCAATTTGGGTAAGCTCTTTCCAAACGAGCAGTCGTATCTCGTGCGCCTTAAGCGTGTTATCCCTATCCTCCCGTTGGATCTGCTCCAAAGTGGGAGGGTTAAAGTACGCTTGCTCGATATCCGGCTGCAAATCAGGGTTAACCTTATGCCAGATAGCGAGCATTTGGGCGTTTTGCCGGAAAACCGTAAACCATGTGTGCCATTGGTGCTTGTCCTGCAAAATCCCCGTAGGGAGCAAACTCGCATCGTTGTTTGATATGGTGGGTGCTTCTAACGCACTAGAAACGTCTTAGGGAGTGCTCGGGGAACGCCGGGGTTTTAGTGGAGGCGATATGGGCTAATGGTGGAGGTCCGAGACGGAGGTGGCGATAGCTTTAACGTCGGTAATCGGTAGGCTCGTAAGCGTGGAACGGGTGTTTTATACGGGCCTGCCGCGCACTGGTAAAGGTTTTTGTGTGTTTGATAAAGGTAGGTAAGCGGAGGTAAAAGGGGCAACTGCAATACAGCATTTAAAATGCGAAAAAAAAAGGGGGTTTAAAACGCCGGGCTCATAACTATTGCAAAGTAGAGCGTATGCAGTAGAAGGATTGTTTTGATTTCTACCTTTAAGGAACTAATAGGAAGGCGCCCGAGGGTCGTAAACCCTCGGGGTCTTTATACATGAGTGCGTAGTAGGAGTGGAGAGTCCCTCTCGGCGTCGCCGAGTGTTCTGTAACCGCTTATTGAGCATCTGCGACGCCGACGAGGGTGGTGATGCAGACCCCGGCCGTGCCGGCCGGGGACCTCCCTTGATCCTTTGCGACAGATCACACTTCAACATCGTCGAACAGTTCAAATCTCGGCGGTATACCAAAGACGTTAGCATGCTATATATTCTATCGGAGCGGAACCTTGCCGCGCTCATCCGAATCCATCCTCTGCGGCACACTGGGTTTAATATCGGAATACAGCGCTACGGCCCACCCATCTTCGCGGCTGTCGCTGCGAATGGCAATGATGCTGTTCGCGAGCTCTTGAAGGCCCAAGAGGAACGCCTTCCCGATTCATCGCCCCTGCAGGGGCTTTCTCAACAATACCGCCCAATTCAAAATGGAACCATTGTTCGGAGCTTTGAGTTTCAACACAACAGAAACCAAACTGTTTTTCCATATCTCGCCCAACACGGAAATGATATACTTGTCAAATTTTTCCTTTCCACGGCGTCTGGAGATTTAGCGGATAAAGACTGGAAAACAATGCTTTTGTTGGCTGCTGAGAAAGGGCGCAAGGCCGTCGTCAAACTGCTGCTCGCTACAGGCAAAGTTGACGTCGATTCGAAGGACGCCAAATATAACCGGACGCCGCTATCGTGGGCCGCCTTGTACGGGTACGAGGCCGTCGTCAAGCTGCTGCTCGGTACCGACAGGGTCGGTATCGATTCGAAGGACAATTTTGACCGGACGCCGCTGTCGTGGGCAGCTTGGAACGGGCGCGAGGCCGTCGTCAAGCTGCTCGACAACCGTGGCCGGACACCACTGTAACCCCCTCCCCCGGCCCCAAACAAGATTGGGGGGCCTTGGGCCTTTTCAGTGGAAATCCAGTCCCTCTAGGCACCGCATACTTTAGAACCAGGCTGCTAGTTCCTTCTAGCCTGTAAGCGAAACAGCTCTAGTGTCGTGGAGTGGCGGGCCCACTTTAGCAGCCGCTACTGCAGGCACTGGCACGGGCCAATTGGAGTGCACGGACTAATTGGGATGCAGAAAAAGCTCTGCAATCGAGGGCCGGTGCTGCGAACCGATTCCCTTTTTTCGACTTTAACTTTTGATAGTTAATCCATGCTATTTACTACAGCCTTGTTTTTTTATTACGTGCGATTCCCTAATATCTCGACTCACCGGAAATCTAAAGCCCCTTGCTGATCATGGTCGTCGGCTGCCTAGGGCTTGCCTCGAACCTTGTCGGCTTCTTCGTCCTCGGTAGCCACAACTACGGCCATAGCGGCAGCGACTGGATAACTACGAGTACGACTATGGGCACGCCCACGACGGCGCTGCCAGCACGCATTCGCACGGCGCTGACGGTCGCTGTGACGTTACCTGTAAGGCAGAAGAAGGGCGCCACATCAGCTTCGGTAACGGGAAAGCTATGAAGAGGTGCGGCAGCAGGGCGTTTACGCGATCTAGGCGCCGCACAGGCGCCGCGCCAGTAGCATTTGGCACACACGGGCTTGGCCAAATTGGGGGTAGGTGATGATAGGTAGTGTACGCTATGTATATTCTGCTTTATTGCTTGCTTGGTGTAAGCTACTCAACCGCACAACGTGTCAAAGTTGTAGGCTTAGCTAGGTTAGGTTTATTTAACGTCTGTAGCGAGTGCTGTTTCATTCTGGCCTCCCTCGGGGCATCAAACGTGCTAGCGACTACCAGATGAACTAGATATAGAGTCCAGAACGCCGACAAAATTTACGGGAGCTAGCAAAACAAGCCCTTCAGCCGACCAGTGTTGGCTTTAAGTACGTACAAAACAAGCCGCATTTCGAAGCCACTGTCTGCCGGGCAGGTGCTCGGTGATGTTGGTGCGGGGCCGTAGGCTCGGCCTTGCAGTGGATTAGAGAGAGAGAGTTTATTTAACGTCGGTAAGTCGGGATCTACCAGTCCCTGCCTCCCAGGGGGCATACGACGTGCTAGCGCTACCTAAGCTTGACACTAGGCTACATGTTGCTATCGAGGCGGCTAACAAAATCAAACCAAGGGGCAAGCCCAAGGCACACGAAGTTCGGGCCGCATTCCGGCGCTCCTTGTTGGTGAGCGGGCAATCGGCAAAAAAAGGGGCGAATAAACGCCGGGGCGCTGTGAGCGCTGCTGTTGGTGGTAGTGAAAGCTGTCGGCCGGCAGAGTGCCGGAAAAAGAGTGAGGCCGGGTGTGGCGGGGAGGTACCGCAATAGTCCCCCCCTGGGCCCGGCCAAAGAAAGAAAATTCGGGGGCTGGAGGGCTTAATTCCAACCCTATGTGCTCCTTGTGTGTTTTTCCGCGTATCGAACGATAGGCTGCGCGGCTTGCCAGCGTGGTGCACGGCAATTCGTAACACTTCACGGTTGGCAAACAGAGCCGCGACAAGATCTTGCGCGTGCGATGCCACCTATACTTCAGTATAGTCACCGCGTGGCAACAAACAGAGGCGCGAGCGTCAAGCCAATCTTGCGCGTGCGTGCTTAGGCAGCTTGCGTGCCTAAGCAGGCCAATCTTGCGCCGTGCGTATCGTTGGGATGCGGTCGACCGAGGAGGAGTCGCGTGTGTGTACGCCCGAAAGGGTCGCGTGTGTGGCGGGGGACGGCGGCGGCCGGGCCGGTTATCGTCCGATGTGTTCTAACTGCTTTCCGGCCTGCAGTCTTCTTGTGCGTTCGAATCGTTCGGCTCGTAAGTTCGCGAGGCGAAAGCGAAAAGGAAGTCGAAGGGCGGTCTGGTGATGCGCGGAGGTTGGAGCACCCGATTGTCGAAGGTTTCGGCGCGCGCGAAGCGCGCCCTGGGCGATAGGGTGCAGGCCTTCCCCTCGACTGGCAATAGGCACCCGCATACCTTTGCCAGCCATTCTCTGCTCTTTTGGCCCAGTTGCGTTGCCGACGTCGTTGTTGAAAGGAGTCGGAGAACGCGGGTCAGACAGAGCCAAATGGCCTGTTAGACCCTGTTGTGCAGCCGGCTCATTTTTGGTGGCACCACTACCAAAATGGCCGGGATTCCTTAGCGGCCACTAACAGTGGGTCCGACAGGAAATTTTTTCGGGGGGAAGGTGCTTGCAGTGGATTATGTTCTCGGGCGGGGACGCGTTCCCACCACTCTGACGCCTTTGATTGCTTGGTGGCGCGTCGCGTGCTCCGCTCTCTCCCAAACTGAGGGATAGCTCAGCGCTACTTGGCCAGCGCGACCCCCAGTAGGCGCGCGTACCCCGGTAAAAAGGTAGGCAGGTACCTTCCGAAGTCAAGTTGCGGGTGCTACTGAGAATGCCTCCGGCATGGCCACTTTCATGTGGCACCACCAACTCACATCGGCTGCGGATTGTTCACTGCAGATCTGCAACGTGCGGTCGCAAGTCACCGCTTTCAATTGAAATCGCACCGTGCAGATCCTTGTCGCGTTTGACTTAGCAGGCACCCAGCTTGAGGGTGATGTAGATGCCCGGAACAGATGAGTCATAAATAGCATCTAGGACCAGGGCCCAGGACCGTCCAATCCCCGCGGGACCGTCCAATCCCGCGCGATGTCCTGGTACCCCGCTTTGAGCTTGCCCCAAGCCGATCTGGTCTCCGGAACCAGGATTGCAGCCAGTGGTTGGCTGCAGGTTGTTGGCTGGGCAGTTATTGGCTGGCAGTTGGCTGCAGGGTGACACATCGAGAAATCCATCCAATCACTGTCCAGAATCGCAAACCTCCTGTCTAGGGCGCAACTTCCAATCAGGATTACCTAGCAGTCGAGTGCGGTCGAAATCGAATGGCAGAGGATGAGTGACTTGTACCTGCGCATGCATGATGAACACGAGCATGTGGCAGGAACGTTCGCGCCCCGGCTTATCTAGCGTTGCCGGAACGCAACGCCTTAAAGAGGGGATAGTGTAAGGGAGCCTACAGAGACCGGCCTGCAGGGGCCCGTGCCGACTTTAGAGGAGGACCGGGCACTGCGGAGGCCGGGTCACGAGGCCGGGGTCACGTGCCCGACGGACCCGGTGCGTGGCCACAAAAGCTTGCCGTCGTCAATGCAGATCGACGAAGGGCAAGCTGAAGTCTAAATAGCATCACGTACCTACAGTGCAATCCTAAAAGCATTTCCCCTTTTGCGGCCGTTGTGCATCACCTCGTACAGCTATCTAGCCTACCCCGTGACATTTATATCTCGGTGACAGCGTTAACTTGCTCGCTGATGGACTCGAAATCCGATTCCGATTTCGAGGGGATAAAGGACTCATCGTTAACCTCAAAATCGCTGTCGACGGGGTGGGAATATCGGATGGCACCGTTACGATCTCGGCAGCAGCTACTGCAAAGGTACGATTTGGACCCAGACGATAGATCGCACCACTGGCCCCTTTAAGGACACTCGCCGCCAGGGACCCTTTTACCGCCAAGGACTATTTCATAATGGATATCGGGTAATATTCCCGTCGAGCCCTTAAATACAGTCCCGCTTAACCGGCAGTATCCGAATGCAGCCGGGCGACGGCTGAAGCACTACCTGTTTTCGCTCGAGCGCTTCCCCTATAAGAGGTACAGCATTGTGTCCCGCCGATTGGCGGCGCCGAGGCACCTTACTTTAGCGCGCAGCTAGAGGGTGGTGTGCCTGTTGCGAAGGAGGTAAAGGTGCTTGCGTGAGGGAGCTGGAGATTGGGCTTTGGTATAGACCAAGATAGACGGGAAGTTTCCGTCCCCGAATACTTCAGTTGGTGGGTTATGCCGCAGGATGAGTTGGCAGCACTGAATTCTTTTCCGATTACATTAATCCGCGAGGCTATTTTTCCGCCGACACCCCTGGATCCTTACGGGCTTCCCCAATAATTTCTTTTATCCGAGCATATAATTTTGTCTCCTTTTTTTCCTATTTCCCACCCTTCGGAAATACCGTTTTCCGTAGTCTGTTAACCTAAGGTATTAATGGCTGGTAGTATGGCGTGAAGTTCTTTTCTGCGGATTTGATAAAGTCACCTTTATGAGACATTTGTCCTTTCTTCTCCTTTGCCAACAATTCCATGTTGATGTAGTTCCACTGGTTAAACTTAGGAATAACCCTATTTGTATCTAGCCCGTCGTAGTGTACGCATATTTAGAACAGCACCCAGAAGAACGACTCGAGGTCGTGCATAAAAGAATGCTGCTCGCCCAGAAGCGCACCGATGGCTATGAAGGCCCTCGTCCCGGTCTTTCCCCTTGCTTTTGAGGCGGCTTTTCGTTGCATTTTGATGGCGAGGTCCAGGTC
Source organism: Falciphora oryzae (assembly GCA_000733355.1). Taxonomy (NCBI): domain Eukaryota; kingdom Fungi; phylum Ascomycota; class Sordariomycetes; order Magnaporthales; family Magnaporthaceae; genus Falciphora; species Falciphora oryzae. The sequence continues at coordinate 21,918 of JNVV01000035.1, forward strand.
GATCAAAAACGAAGGCCAGGAGTGATTGCCATTGTCCTCGTTAATTATGAGATTGTTGATCGAGATGTCCCTATGCAGGAAGCCAGCTTTGCGCAAGGATTCGTGTCCTTTAATGCTGCCTTCGAGAGTTGTAAGGAGGGCCGATCGAGAGCTTGTTTTGTAGATGGGCTTTTTATAGTTACGGAGAACGACACGTCGATGCACCCGATTCGATAGTGCGTTATTGCCGGCTTCCGTTGGAGATGTGGAACAGGATCGCTTGGTGGGGGGCAGTGGGGCGCTAATTTGGCTGGATGATCGCTTCTTGCTAGCAGCGCTGCTGCTGCTGCGACCTTTCCGTAAAGCCCTAGACGCGATTTTACTCGGTTGCGGCATCGAGCGTCCCGGCCGGTAGTTTGTGGCTGTGGTAATATCCAGTCCTCCGCGAACGTGGTGTCGAATATCGTCATCTGTGCCGTGCATTTGAACAGTTTCGTGGTGGTAGTATCGGGCCACGTTGACAACGCTTTAACCATTTGCGTCGCGTAACAATTCGCCCTCCTCGTCGCGTTCGGGGTATTGCTATAAGTCTTTAATAACGAGCGGTGTTTGTAGGTCTCCTTTTCGGTGTGCTTTCCAGCAAATCGTGGCCCGGCCAGCGATGCAGCGTGCGCGCTGCATCACCTTGTCAATGATCAGGCGCTCTATTGAACCATCCCGCTCGATCTCGATAAACCGCTGGCCCTTTGCCGTGACAACTGTAGGATCGAAGCCAAGCTTATCCTCGTTTATTTATAAAAACCTGAGGATCGTGGATACGAATTGCAGCCCGTTTTTGTTAATGTCGAACTGTTCGGATGCGATACCACCTAGTCGGTTAAACTCCTATAGCCTCATTAGAGGCCCATAGAGAGTGAAGCCCAAGATAAAGCGGCGGGTGTTTTGGGCAGCGAGAACTTCTTTTGCGTACCTCCCCAGATTAAGCCACGCCTTTGAGGGTATGTTTGCAGACGGGTTGCTTTTTAGCTCTCCAGGTACAAGGATCTGCGACCAGTGGCATCGAGAGTCTTTTCCGGCCTCGGGGTCGTCCACCAAGCCGACGTCCAGCTTCCGCTCTCCTGTTAAGCCCTGGATCGACTTATTAGGCTGTGCCAGTGGTTTTCGTCGATGTGTTGGGGTCGGCCTGTAATCTTCTGTAAATGCGTCCAGCTTCGCGATAATGCCGTTAAACCAGGCCAGCATATCGCTCTTTTTGGCCCCTGCCGGCCATCCGCTCCACCCTTCGCTGCCGAAAAGTGGATTGCTGCCTTCCGTGCACTTTTTCAAAACGGCTTCGGACGCTGCATGTAGATCTGCCACGCGCCTAAAAAAGGCTTCGCGGAAGCGAGGGAGACCAACGTAGAGAGGGCCAAGCTCCGACCTAAGGACCCTATCCACATCTTGGCGGTATTTTGAGGAGTTTGCGAAATTGCCCGTGTTGTGTAGCTATGGGGTTTGCTGGAGGGAAGATGGTACCGGGCGGGGAGGCGGGGTGGACTCGGAAACGGCACGGTAGACTTGATCCCAGATAAGGGCATCGTTTGGATTATCGGCGAGGATTACAATTAGGAGAGGCTTGATGCGGTCGAAGTCGAAGTTATCGGAAGCGACCGCGGAAATGAGTTTTAAAAGATCGCTTCGGAAGGTCCGACGACCAGTTTTGGAATGGAGCTGGACCGTAACTGGAAGGATTTGTAGAGAGGGAAGAAGGACGAGCGTAAGATTCCGGAGTTTTATGCGTCGGTTAGAGGAGCACATTCAACCAAAGCTGGATTGTTATACCGTCTTGGCCAAATTGATCCAGCGCGTCCGGAGTGCGCGGGACCTTTTTGTCTTTGCAGATCGAATTGAATGAGGTGTGGAAGGCATTAAGGCCTTTTCCGATGGGATTATCCCTAATAATTTCTGACCAGGATCGATCTGCCATGGTGAATGGGATGGGGAGGGTGGAAGCGACCGAAGGAAATCGCGATTGCGGTTGCGCCCAGCCACCAACAATGACTGTGTGCCTTTGCTTTAAGGAACGAAGTGAGGAACGAACGAAAAGACGAAAGGTCTTATGCCGAACCCCCCGAAGAAAAAACCCCGCACTGACTCGTTTAAAATTAAAAAATCGGGTGGAAAATCAGGTGACAGCGCTAAAAGTTGCTGTGCTTAATGCTCCCGCGTCCTTGCGCGATTTTTTTTTGGATTTTTTTCCTTTTCCCCCGCGTTAACCTTTATCGATTGTTATGTATGGATTTCTACGAAAACTGTTTTATTCGGAGGCATCCGAAGCACTATTTTTATTTACTTTACTTTTTAAAAAATCCTTCGTTTCGTAATATTTAAAGGCCCGAAGTTTTTCCCTATTATTATTTATTCTTTTATCTAATCCCAGGATTTTGTATCCTTAATCGTCGCCTTACTAAGCATTTTTAACCTTTCCTTTGCAACGACCATATTGTTCGGCACTTTATTACTTACAAAATCCCTTTTTTTCGCTTTAAACAAGAGCATAATGCCGTCTAATGACGGATACCGCGATAGTTGCACGTATAAGCTATACGGGTCGCATTAGCTAGGAACGGCCTGCCTATCGATATTCGTCGTTTTAGTTCCCCGCAATTCGAGTGCCACCCGATCCAAGGTCCTACTTTGCATTTTATAATCCGTACAAACGAACGCCGCCGCATACGGTAATCCCTTACGGACGACGTCGTTTTGTTGCTATGGCCGCTTCCTTTGGCATTTTATTTTAATACTTATAGGCGTTAGAAGGATGGTGCCGGCCGGCATGCCGACGAAATGGAAGTTTCCCGTCGTTTCGGACGCTAGAAGGATCCCCGTTGGCGGACCGAAATGGAGGATTGTGTTGGTAAAAACTCGATAGCTTGGGTGCGCTTTGTTAAAGATAACGTCCAATGCCGTATAGCTGGTACCGTTTACTAGTTTAAGGCTTTGGTAGGTGTTTTGGTTTACGACGATAGGTATGCCGGGGACGAACGTAAAGATGGCCGGAACCGGTATAGCGCTATTATCCCTTTAGCTTAGGATTATAAGTACCTTTTCCTCCGTCGGCTGGCCGTTTTTCCATTTATATTTGGAAATAAATATCCAGAGCGGGGCTTGTTATTGTTTTTGGAAAGATAACGCCGCTTTGATGTTTAGGTTCCATTAATTCCTATTTAGCGGCGTTACTACCGTAATGCCGGATTTTTATGGGATCCGCCTTCCCTCCTAGTAGTACGTGCTATTTAGGAACTTTATATCGGATTGGTTCTGGATGCTTCGGCGGATTCGAGTTAGTAGCTGCTGTAATCGTGGATTTCCCGCGGTACGGACCTGCTCGTTTAGCATAACCACGGTAGTAAATTTCTTCCACAAAGCGTACGCTTTATCGTGCTGGTACCTTTGTTTGGTCCTAAACGATTTTTTTTCGTCCTATAAAATGGCTGTGCTGGGGAGGATAATCGACCTTTTTTGTATAGGGCGGAATTGGTGGAAGTTTTTGCAAAAGAGGATGATAAGGATTCCGCCGAAATTTTATGTACAGCTTTAGAATTTGCAAAGCTGCTTATTTACCGCGTATAAAATCCGCGTTTTAAACATACTAACCTCGTTAATAATTAGCATATTTTTTTTTGCTAATCCATTTTCGCCTGCCCGTTGATATATAAATTTGCTGAATTGGACGTTTTAACCCCGTCGATATTTCTATTGGAGCTTGCGCGCAAGGCATTTTTGGAAAAGTTGTACGCCGAATGAATGGTAACGCCGTTGATTTTTGCAGCTGCAATTCCCGACGTTGCCGTTACTAGCAAACGGTACAACATCCCCCTATTTGCAAATAGCTTCCCGAAAGCTTCGATAATCCGAAATTTCCCGGTGCCGCTTTCGCTTTCGATAAATTGGCAAAGCTGAGGAGTTCCCCGCTCGTCGCGCCGTATTTAATTTAATTGGCGGCATATTATTCGAAAGGCCGCGCTTTGTTTTTGGTTAAGCGTAAACGATTCGGTTAGCTGCTTCTTTATTTCCGAAAATGACGTGGCCGGACCAAACCGGATATTTGTTAACGGGCTTATATCCCGGCTAAAACTTTCCGAGTTTGCGGCCGTAATATGGATGTCGTCTTCCCCGAAACCGTTTAATGCATTGTATATAGCTATATTATAGCTGGTCGTATTGCTGTTAGGTGGCTGGTTTTGTATCCCCTAAATTATTTTTTCCCTTTCTTTAAAAGCGCTTATTTGCTGCAATTTAATAAACCTAATTTGTTTTTGTCCCGGTATTTTTACGCCTTAATATAAACGTTTTAAAACGTTTAATATTTTTAGCCCTCGTTTTAAAACTGTTATAGTACGTAGTTCGTTCGTTAAATATAAAGCTGCTATTTAAAATCGGTATAATTGTTACACTATTATCGAAATTTCTTTCGATCCGGCCGTGATTTGGCTATTTCCGACCGTGTTTTTTAAAACGTTAATAAAACGGATTGCGTTGCCGATATTATTTGGCCGGTACGCCGTTCCTAGCCCTTTATCGCCTTCGGTTATACCCGATTCGTCCGCGTCGGCCGTAAGATCAGTCTTTCCAAATAGCGTAGCTTATTATTTAGCATCGCGCTTTACGTTTTTAGCGGACCGGCGGAGCAATTAAATGTTGTTTGCGAAGAACGACACCTTCCGGGGTAGGTCCTTTTTTTTTTTTCCTAAATAGTGTTAATATTACCCGATTTTTTTAAATAAAAACGACTTTTACGGGATAAAAAAGGCAAAATGCTGTATAGTTGCCCTGTAGTAGGTCTTTTTTTCTTTACTAAAGCTTATATTTAAGTAACCGTCCAGGCAGACGACGGCGTGCTTACCCGGTTTCCGTAATTCCTAAACCTATTTGCGTAAGGGCGGCTAGGCACTATTAAATTGAACTTTTCCCTAAGCGGCCGTGCCTTTGCCCTTCCGCTTTAGTTTAACTATAAACATGTAGTTATAAAACGATAAGCCTCGCAGGAGTTTGCCGCGGTGCTGGTACGTTTGTACAAAAAAGATTTTCTACCCGGCCTTTTCCAGCAGGATCGTCTCCTCACTATGCTCGTTTACACTCTCCGTACCGCTTGCGTTTTGCCGTAAGTGCGGCCACCGCCGGAAGATGTGCTAATAAAGAAAAAACATATTTAAAAACGTTTAAGCATTATTGTTTGCGAATTTCGTAAGGTAGCCCAGCAAATGAAAAACGATTTTTATTTGCGATAAGGCCCGCTCCGTGAAAATCCGGTTCGTAACCCTCATTAAAAATTGCCGTATCCTATTCTCCCTTTTATCGGCTTTACTACTACCTTGCGCGGCATCCGCCTAGTTCCCCGTTGTCGGGTCGTTTAAAAAGGGGAATACCTTTGCCGCTATTGCTACACGTTTTCATACCGGGTTTTCGATTTTAGTTGCATAGTTCGTTACATAAAAGATTATAGCTATAATTTTACATTGCGTCGTAATAAACGATATGTTGTGGTTGTGCCGTAACCCTACCGCGATAGCCTTATTCTAGCGGTTTATTATGCTATAACCGCGCCGGATTTGTAACACTCCGTTTGCTATAAACGTGGTTTTTTCAACTAATTTCCAAAGCGCTTTAAACCGGCAAAGGTTACAGTTTTTTCCTTTCCTCCCGATGGAGTACTTTACGTAAATTAAGCTGTAGGTGTGTATTTAAGTGGCTCCGGTATAAAAGTTGGCCTCCTCGTCGAATGCGGCTGCGAATTGGTATCTGTTTTACAATAACGACGATATATTTAACGTTGCTAACCTTTCCGCTTAAACGGCTAAAAATGCTTTTTAATCGAAATTTTAAATTATTTAAACCGTATTAGTTAGGTTTATTAGGCGGGGTGGCTACGCGATAAAAACTAACTTCCGTGAAAACGCTATTTACGTATTGGATAACCCGGTTACGGTATGCTTCCTGGCCTTCCCTTTATATATTTTTAAATACGGTGCTTAGGTGCATGTTTCCCTAAAGCTAAAAGAGTCCGTAGACGTGCAGCGCGCCGCGTTTATTTGTTTCCACAGCCCCAAAGTATTAGTTAATGCGTTTAAATACTAAATCCTCCCTTGTTTTTATATAATGCTTAAAAAATATAAAGATTTCCCTATGGAAAAATATTGCTGAGCTGAAAGGGTCCGATATTGCTAGTTGTATCCGTTTATATGCTAGGTCGAAGCTCGTTAGGAAGGCTTTAGTTTCCCCTGGTTTGCGGCTTCGGTACGCTACTAGCTTTAATTTTATCGGGTTTGTAATATTATTCGGGTTAAGCGTAAACCAAATAGCCGGAATGCCGTACCGAATTATAAAAGATTTAATTTTTTGCTGCATGCTTAAGCGATTTTCCCTAAATATTGGCTGGCGAAACCCGTAAAGCGATAGGCTTTTTAACAGCTCTTTAATACCCTCGTCGGAAAATTTCCCGGAAGCCTTTAATTTAACTTTCGCCGCTTTTAATCTCTTTGCGTTTAGCGAGCGTATTATACGTTCGATTTTTGGAAAGTTTTTCCTCGTTACGCTAAATATGCTAACATGACGGTTTTTCGACCGGACCTTTATATTAAAAACGAGAAACGAAAAGACGTGGTATGTCGCAAAACGACCGCCGTAGCGCTAAAGCACTACGCGTATTTAAACTTCCAAGCTTATGTTCCGAAAAGACATTAAACTTTGCGATATAGCCTTCGCGTTAAGGCTTATATTTGTACCATTTGCCACATCTGCGATGCTTTCTTCCGTTTGCCGTAAGCCCCTATTCCCGACCGGGAACAGCGTCGGAAAGGTTTTTGCGAAGAATTTTGCGTTAAAAGAATTAGCAAAGTCCCCACCCCGAAATACGAAAATATAAAGCTCGGAGGTGTGTCTATGCCGCACTTTGGCTGATCCTGCGTAAGCACTTTCTCCCGTTTGCTCGAAGAGTGCGTTTTGGCTTAAAGCGTTACAAGCGTACCGCAGCTTTTCCGCATCCGCAACATCCGGCTATGTATCGAGTGCGAATATGCTAAACGAGCTAATTTCGTAAATGGGAACGGCAGCGCCATTAATCCCCACTTCGTCTAATCGATTTTCGTCGCTTATATTACTAGGCTTTTTTATTTCCTTTACGCCAATTGCTATACCGTATTTTTGGTTAAGCGTTGCGAGGATTTCCTAAATATCCACAAAACCTTCCTCTTCCAAACCGCGCTCCGTTGGTGGAACGAGCTAACTTGTTCGCGCTTTTTCCAAAGCTAACAGCTCGTTCCGCTTTAAACGATTATAAATTTAAAAAGGTACGCCGTACCGTAGCGTATCCCAGCTATCCATTTCGGCTTTATCGATTTAAATGTTAGCGTATAGGGGATTGTGCCTTTTTAACTATACCAATGCCTTTTTTATAACGCGACGCCGTACCGATAACAGTGCCGAAAGATTATCCGGTGCCGGTTTTTCCATCCCCTACTACGATACGTGAATCTTATTTATTACCTTTAATAGCGGATAAGGTAAAACGTTTATCGCGAGCTTTTGCAGGTTATTGGGGAAGATTGTGATATGCCTTTTAACATGTTTTAAATATTTCGCGTTTTGTTTATACCCATTTGCTAAATTATATTTGGTAATAAACCTATAACAGGAGTTTAGTGCGATAAGCTTTTCCTTAATCGGCGTAAAGGCTTTTAATTCGTTCGGAAACATATGTTCGCATTTTAACCGAGTATGCAGCCGGCCCGCCGGGGATAAGATACCTTTCCGTAAGTGCTTTACGCAATCTGCGCACCCGGGAATCTTCTCCTTTACGGGGAAGCACCTAGCGCATTTAAACGGTAATCCATCCCGCTTTTCGATAGGGTTTGCCATCCACTAACCCTAACCAATCTCTTTTAATTCGGCCGTACTAAACTTCCGATAATAAATTATGCAGGTATGTATTGGTAAAGTTTTTACGTTATAAAACGCTTCGTAAAATTCCCGGACGGTAGATACCTTTTTGTTATAAGGGATAGGCGTATATTATGCTTACTTTTAAAATAACCTTTTTTTTTCGGCAAACTTTTTATCCAAATTGCGCAGGATATTGGCGAGATTTTCCATTTGCTTTTTGTCGCTTTTATTTTAACGGATTATTATTTTAGCGCGTTTAGGCCGCGGCTAATCGTTGTTTGAAGGATTTTGTCTTTTTTTCGGCCCCTAAGGTTGTTGGCTTTATTTAATTACGTTATCTTCCATTAATATACCACCTTTTGGAACGCCCCCTAATTGTTCCTGCTTTTTTCGCATTATAAGCCCGAATTTGTCGAACCCGAAACCCGCCGGTAAATCCGTAACGATTAGCTTTTTAAAAGGTAGGGCAATTTTTTTGCCGTCGTTTTTTTTAATATATAGTTTTTTATAAAACCAGGTCTTTAGATTAACCAAATCGCCCGGTTTAATAGGGTCGACCGATTCTTTAACCCGGCGTTGTTCGAATTGCTAAGCTCGTTTGTAAATTAATTTATTTAATTTTACTATAGCTTTATCCCAATCGCTTACCATACGAGCTATTACGCAAAGTTTGTTGCAAAAACCTATATTTTTACCCGCCTATTGGTAATATTAAACTTTATTTCCGCTTTAGATACGGCTTACCGTTTTTAAAGGCGAGAAATTTGTCGGTCCTTTACCCGGGTCGTTCGCCGCTTAATTGTTTTAGTCCGCGGCTGCCGTATCCTTTAGGGAAAACCCTCCCGGCTTCCGAATCCGCCGTCGTCGAAACCCCCCGTTTGCCTTTGCCTGTTCGTACTTCCTTTGGGATGCTTTAAAAACGTCGGCTGATATGCGGATCCCTAGTCCTCGCGCAGCCCCGAAGGTTTTTGCCAACGACCGGATTTCGGGAATGTCGGCCGACGCCCGAACGCTTAATCCAGCTAATACCGAAATGTTTACCGCCCCTTTTCGTAGTGCGTTTCTCTTTGCTATCGTTTTTTCGTATTCCTTTCGCGTTTCCTTAAAAACGTCGGCCGACGTCCGAATACCTAATCCAGCTAATATTAAAATATTTACCGCGCTTTTTCGCGATGCGTTTTTCTTTGCCCTCGTCGCCTCGTTTGTGCTTTGCGCAACCCCGAAAATTTTTACCAACGGCCGGATCCCTAATCTTTTAAGCACTATCGTATTCGGCCGATTATGCGCCTCGTACTGGTTGGTGAAACCCGTTAGGGACCGTACGGCGTCCCTTCGTAAAGCTAAAGCTGCCCTGCTACTTTGCGCCGTCTGAAAAGCTCTAAACAAATTTCCCGGCTTCGCCTGCCGGTTTCCTCCCTATCCGGCCTGCAATTGCTTTAGCCGCCCCCGGACCCTACCTACTCCGTGCTATATTTGCGCCTCCCCGGCGCGGGACGGAGGTTCCCGGGTCGTCCCTGCAGTCCTCCGCCGGGCCTGCCTCTTTGTCCTAGCCGCTTCATGCTGCCTTTGGCCCTTTTCGAAAATATTAGCAAACGTCCGGATATTTAATCCAGCGTGCGCTATGTTCTCGCGATTGCGCGCGTCGAGGTAATGGAATCGGTTAAATGGACTTTCCGTCTCCTTTCTCGGCCCTTAAGGCGGCTAGCTCGATTCAGTTACGTTAACCTCTACGGATACACTACCTTTTAAAATACTCCCTAATTTTTCCTGTTTTTTTCGCATTATAAGCCCGAATTTATCGAAGCCGAAACCGGCCGGCAAATCCGTAATAGCTAGTTTTTTAAAAAAATAGGGCGATTTTTTCGCGGTCGTTTTTTTTAATATATGGATCTTTATAAAACCAGGCCTTTAGATTTACTAGGTCGTCCGGTTCGATAGGGTTAACCGATTCGTTAACGTTGCGTCGTCCGATTTGCTGGGTTTGTTTGTAAATTAATTTGTTTAATTTTACTATAATTTCGTCCTAGTCCTTTACTTTGCGAGCCGCCGTTAATAGTTTGTTACAAAACTTTACTTTTTAATTCGCTTATTAGTAATATTAAACTTTGTTTTCGCCTTAGATACGCTTTACCGATTTTAAGCCTTCGCGGGCTTTCGATCCTTTTAATAAATGCCTTCCGGTAGCTTTTCGAACCGGAGCGGTTTTAACATCACCTTCGCCGGCCTCGCCAGACCCGGCGGCCGGGATTTTGTTTATAGCGTCGTTAGTAGCATCCATAACTGGATACGTTTAGTCGATTTCGTTTAAAGCAACGGCTTTGCGCGCATTTACAGCGTCGATATCGAATTCGACCAAATCGACGGCGTATGTTATCGGCATTAGAACACCAACCTGCGGCCTTCGAAAAAGGCCCTCCAGCCCACTTTGCTTATACTCCTTCCGAAACGCATCGATTATACCATTGCACCTTTTCTTTTCCCCCGTACTTTAACCCCTCGCTTACCCTTTCGCTTTTTTATTCGCATTACGGAGCATTACAGACAAGCCCTATCCTTGCCCGCCGGCTGGCAGCCAGCCCCGGTCCCGGGGCACCGGTCGCTTCCCGGCTAACTTAGTTATATCGCTTAATAAACTAATTATTTTAGCTTTAAACTTTAAACGTAACCACGTTCTTTTATCCGCCCGTTTATTATTTTGTTTTAGCACTCGTTAGTTTTTTTCCCCTGTTCGTATGATTAGGTCACCTGGGCGGTAGTTTAGTCGTCCCTGCACTTTACCTAATTTATATAGCCGTACTTAGGTGTTCCTTCATCCACTTAAGTACCCGCTTTACCAGATTCGGGGATAAACCTGTTTACCCGACTTAATTCTTTTGTCTTACTTACCAAACATTTTACACGCTTGATGTGCTCCTAACACAAGCGTTAGATACGAAACGCCCCCCGCTTAGCACCTTCGTTATGTTTTGATAGCTAACATTTTCGAGCATTATCCATTTGCGTAATTTCGTTAACGCCATTACGGACGATTCGACTCGGGACGCTCCAAATCACGTCGAAATTTACGCGGATATTAATATTTTCGACGAAAACGGTTTCGATAGTCCTAATATTATCGCTAAGCCGATTCGCTCCCGCATTTACGTTTATATGACGCGGGACGAACGAAACCTATACCTTTCTAACACTTTTTTTTATGCCGATAGCCGCTTTTCTACCGTCCTTTCCGCAGACGGAGATTTGGAAATCAGTATCCAAGCACTAAATTTAATAAGGCACGTCCATCCACCCGTTGCGACCTTGCTTCGGCTGACGTACGCAGGCACCCAGGAGATGTGGCCGATTTCGACGAGTACCGTCGCCATTTGCTAGAACAGTGGTGCCCCATGGTGACCGTTATCAGCTCGGTCCGCACTGGTAACGACAGCTGTTTTGAGCCTTTGGAGCCCCGGCATTTTACCGTCGAAATATCCGTTTATAACGCTTTAAAAGCCGCTCCGGTGCAATTTTTTGTGGCTTGTTTCCTGGAAAACACTAGACGCTGGCAGAAGGTTAAGACGCTACCGTCGGGCGCTTTTCTTAGCGTCACCGCGAAGATCGCTGGCCGCACTGCTCACACGAATCGTTTAGCCCTTCGCGTCCTCGATTTGACGTACCTGCTAAGACCTCCCTCGGCCGCGCCCGTATCGATATCGGTTCCGACTCCGACTCCACCGTTTAAGCGATCGAGTCGCTGGGAAGGCCGGGCAGGCCCGACTACTCCCTTTAAAAGGCCGCGCGTTTCGGACCCTGCTAACGAACCAGCGAATCCATCCGATAGTGATATAACCCCCCTAGAAATAACCCAGACCGGATACGACCTCCCTCATACAAAGGATTCCCCAGACTCCGCTTCCGTCCCAGCTCCTCCACCGACCGCCGCTCGTTCTGGCGACTCCTTTTTTAGCTTAGTCCGGCCTTTAACGTCGGAGAGTGGGCTTCGACCGCATCGCAGCCGCCATTTTCCGAAGAAGTACGCAGATTTGGAGCAGGCCGCGGTGAACCGAACAGAACCCTAGGATATGTAAATATCAAATTTAGCCCTTTTCTATACGAGACCGCGAGAAATTCGTGCATATATTTCAGCTTCTCCTTTCCATAATAAAGTGCGAAGCGAACTGTGACAAGCTGTGACAAGCTGCCTATGATTGATTTAAAAAAAAAAAAAATAATGTTTTTAAATTGAATATGGAAATCAAAAGGGAATTACGCAAAATTGATCTAGATGCTGACCATGCGACATCTTTGGTTGTTTTTGCGTCCATCTTTACGTCATACCCCATTACGTTTCGGCATACCCAGGTAACCAGTGCACCCTGTTTAGAACAAACGCTAGATTAAGCCACCAAAGTGCGCTATCCCAACCTTGGTGCGGTAACATCCGAACGCGTGCAAACGCAGCAAACTTGGATTTTTTTTTGGCATCTAATTCCAGCGCTTCCAAATTGCCAAATCCAAGTTTCGTTTCGTTCCTTAAGGCTCCTTTAGGCGAACCGCTTGCGGTTTGCGTCTCCTGTGCTTTGAGGAACGAAAAGCTCTTAAAGGACGGGCGCGGGGAAAAAAGCGGAGCTCGACCAAAACCAGCTGCCACAAATTTTCACGTGACTTTAAGCGTGATTTCAAGCGTGACTTTTTCGCTCTGCCAATTAAAAAGTCGTGCTTAAAAGCACGTGACTAATAACTAACTCGTTAAAAAAAATTTAAATCCGCGACATGTGACCACCTAATCGCCTCCGCTTCCTTTTTTTTTCATTTCAATCTTCTCCCGACCAGTCCCATAACTCCGCTGCCCGGATCGTCTCCTCGCTCAATTGCTCCAGCCTCTGTTCCGCCTGCGCCATCTCCTCTAGCACAGTATTGCCCACAAAGTCCCGCTCCCGCGCCTTGGACAGGAGCGTGATGCCGTCCAGCGTCTTACATCGCGACAGCTGCACGTACAGGCTGTATGGGTCGCACGTGCTCGGAACCGCCTGCCCGCCGATTTTGGTCGTTTTTATCCCGCGCAGTTCCAGCCCCACTCGGTCTAGCGTCTTTCCCTGCACCTTGTAGTCCGTGCACGCAAAGGCTGCTGCGCAGGGCAGCCCTTTGCGGGAGACGTCGTGCTGTTGCTAAGGCCGCTTTCTTTAACACTTTATCTTGATGCTGATGGGCGTTAGGAGCACGGTGCCCGGTGGCATACCGATAAAGCGAAAGTCCCTCGTCGTTTCCGACGCTAGCAGTATCCCCGCCGGCGGGCCGAAGTGGAGGAAAGTATTAGCGTTAACCCGATGGCCCTGATGCGCCCTGTTTGGGACGATATCTACCGCCGTGTAGCTGGCGCCGTTAACTAGCTTAAAATTTTGGTAGGTGTTTTGGTTTATAACGACGGGCATGCCGGGAGCAAATATAAAAACGGCAGGCACCGGGATTGCGCTATCGTTTCTATAACTTATAATTATTAGCGCTTCCTTTTCCGTCGGTTCGCTATTTTTCCATTTGTGTTCGGATATAAATATATAGAGCGGCGCCTGCCGTTGCCTCTGGAAAGCGATCGTCGCTTCGATGTTTAGGTTCCACCGGTTCCTATTAAGCGGCGTTACCATTGTAATGCCCAACTCCTACGGGATGCGCTTGCCTTCCTGGTAGCAGGTGCTGTTTAGGTACTTGACGTCCGACCGGTCCTGCGCTTTTTGTCGAATGCGCGTTAGCAGCCCCCGTAGTTGTGGATTTTGCGCGGCACGGATTTGCTCCTTTAGCATTACCACCGTGGTGAATTTCCTCCACAGGGCGTAAGCCACGTCGTGTTATCGCCGCTGTTCTGGACCGAACCCATAATCCCCCTCCTACGGAATAACCGAGCTTGGGAGCAGAATCGATCTTTCCTGCACGGGACGAAACTGATGGAAGTCGCCGCAAAAAACGACCACCGGGATGCCGCCGAAATCCCGGCTGGACTCCCGGAGCCTGCAGAGCTGTTCGTTGACGGCGTATAGCGTCCGCACGCCTAATATGCTGACCTCGTCTATAATTAGGACGTTTTTTTCCTGCCAGTCCATCTTGGTTTGCCCGTCGATTCGGAGAGCTGGTAAGCCGGTCGACGTAAAGCCGTTTGGGTTTCCGGCCCGGCTGGCCCTGGGGAACGTGTCTTTCGAAAACTTGCAAGCGGAATGGATGGTAATTCCGTCGATATTCGCGGCCGCCGTGCCGGACGTTGCCGTCACTAGCAGGCGACGGGATTGTGCCGTACGGCGGAACAGCTCGGCAACGCCCGCGATGACGCGCGACTTCCCGGTGCCGCCTTCGCCTCCGACGAACAAGCAGAGCTGAGGGGTACCGCTCTCATCGCGGTCTATTTGGTCAAGTTGGCGGCAGATTAGCCAGAGGGCGATCTTCTGTCTTCGGTTGAGCGTTAGAGATTCGGCCACCTGCCTCCCCACTTTACAGAAGGGGACTTTTCCGTTCACACCCTATTCCTACGCACCCCCCCCACAACGCCGACATCGCTGATTATGTAAATTTGTGTGCGCCACACGGCCAACCCCACATAGGCGTCAATTTCAACTACCAGTCAATTTGCGCAACGATTAACAAATAACGCCCCCGACAAGTTGAAGCTATTCACAAGCCCGCCATGGCGTCGCCAACGCCCTCCTGGTTTTCCGAACACGACGAGGACGCTCGCAGTACCTCGGAGAACTCCGAATTACGCGTCTGGCACCCAGATTGGGACGGAAAGCCATGGCACGCAGCTCCGCTGGACAATCTTTTGTCGACCCTTTGGTCTACCCATGACGAGGCCCTCGAGGCCGTTGAAAAGACGATTGCATAACGGGTGGCCGCAAGGAGGGCACGGGAGTTAAGAGAGGCGTTACAGGACCGTTTTGATCGGGACTTGCAAAGAGATTTGCAATGCGGGCATTGGGACGAAGAATGCCGCTGTGTTGTAAAGTAAATCTCTAGCTATCGATTCATCTATTTTTTAACTTCTGAATAGCTTTATTCCGTTGTTGTGCGCCGCTTTTTATTTTGTTGTTGTGCGACGCCCTTTATTTTGGGTGTCCATGGCCTGTGTTATTTTATATGAGCGCGCCACAGAAATTACATAAGCCCGAGACCGGTGGTGGCGGAGGTGTCCACTGTGGGGAGGGTGCGTAGGAATAGGGTGTGAACGGAAAAGTCCCCTTAATATATTCAAGGACAAGAAAGACAGTGGGGTAAGCCACCAACCACCCACCAATCCTAGCCCTGCTGCCGCCACTGCCAAACTTCCATGTGCAAATCTTGCAAATAAAAAAGGTTTGTGCATACGAATGGCTCCAGCGCTTTTTGAATGAAAATTTCTATATCTAGTTTCGTTCCTCAAGGCTCTTTTGGGCGAACCGCTTGCGGTTTGCGTCTCCTGTCCTCTATTAGTCAGCTATGACCACCTTGACAAGGCAAATTGCCTGCGGGGCGCCGTCACGTGCTGATAGTCATTATCAGCAGTGTGGGCCTGCCCCTCGCAGTCGGACAAACCGACGCCGATCCTCTGTTCAGGCCAAGCGTCCCCACCTCGGAATCTGCCCTACGCCGGCCCCTGAATGCACTGCTGAGGCTCGTGGAGACGTCGTGCAGTCTGTAGCAGTGACCGCACCAGCCACAGTCCTTGTCACAGAGAGAGTAGTGTCTCGCCGCCGTCTCCCCAATCCATCCCGTGGTTGTTGACACGCAGCTTGGGAAGACCGAGCCCCGAGCCGAGATTGCCGGCCCCATTTTCTTCTTCCAAGCTTTCTTCTTGCCTTGCTGTTCTGCCGACCCTTGTCGCTCTTTGTAATCTCATTGTCTTCGCTGGGCTCTGTGGCCTTGACGAACACAACCGGCAGGTTCCGTATAAAGCTCGGCGGAAGATCGCTGACGCTTCCGCCGTCATTAGCCCGAACCGGCTGTTTACTTTCCCCCTTGATTTCAATGCTTTTGCTGGTGGCACTGGCTTACACAACCCAGCCATGCCGAGCATAAGAGACAGCGAAATTGATCGCAAATTCTAAAAGTCCTCAACTTACAATGGAAAATAGGAACCGATTCAACCACTTTAATGCCCCTACCACCAAATAGCAAAAAAAAAAAAAAAAACCGTCTACCCTTCAAGACCGTAGGTCTTGTCTGTGCTGATGCCCTCCTCGAACAAATACCCCCTACCGCTGTCGAGCATCTAATTTTGGAAGCACCAGGGATGTTGGCGATGGCGCGCTCGATCAAAAATGGGGTTCAGGTGGCTGGGGTGGTGGCCTGGTGGAGAGGCTTCGGTTGCCCTGCTGTCGGGTGTCATATATAATCGGAACCAGAATTGCTGACTCGTTGGTAAACGCGGTGGAGTGCGTCGGATGATTAGACGCCAAAGATCCTGTAGGGCTGAGTGTTGGCACGATGGTGACATTAATAAAGAGATACATCGCAGGGCAAAGGATAGGGGATGGCACCACAATTCAAGGACAGGGTTTTTGCCGTTTTCAACGCGACGCCATCCCGCGAATCCGTCATGGCCACGGACTTATGTCTGCACGCTTTTCATCGGGCAGCCGAGCCCAGAGCCACGGCTCGAGGTCCACGTCACCCTCTCGAACGACATCGAAGTATTCGGACACCGAGCTTCCCCAACAACCGCCTCTAGCGTTCTGCGCAGCCTGGTTTCGCAGTACCGACAGAGGGTTTAGGCTCCCAAGCGCAATCTAGTTGCTGAACTTAATTGTTCTCGTCCTTTTGCCGGGTCTGGGTGGGAGCCTACCTTGTAAAGCCGTGACACTCTCGATACTCTCGAACCGTTTCCCAAAATCCTTTTACGGCCAGCCAAGCTCCACGCACGACCTGGGCGGGCTTCACTCCGCCATTGATGAGGATGGAGCCGAGCAAGAGAGCAAACACGAGCGGTAAGGCCGTAGCGGGATACACCCAAAACTGTTCGTGGCCAGGCTGGTACTTGTCGGTCATGCTGAAAAGGCTGGCGACCCATGACAGCGGCACGAAGACGAGCGCGATATACGTCAGCCGCGTCGTATTGGCAGCTTCCACCAGCGAATGGCGCGCCTCGAGCAGCTGAACCATGGACGTAGCGACCGGGATCATCTGCTCGAGCGAGTGGTTATAATCCCGGAGCTGCGCGTCCACCTGGTTGATATCTTTGAGGACTAATTCCCAGCATCGCCGCCACTGCTTGGCTTGATCGCCGGTGTGCCCTCCCTCCACCTCCTCCTTAGCAAGCCAGTAGTTAACGAATTCGGCGAGGGTAAAGAGTTTGTACTGGCTTTGCTTGCACCGCCTCCTCCAGCGCTGGAGGTCGACCAGGTCGCTGTTGTGGAGGCGGTTGTGAACTTCCTGGAGCGAATACTCATAGTACTTGAGGTAGCGACTGGTCAAATGCGTATACATTACCCATTCTGCCAAGGCAATGCGGATCGGATAGTACCCAAAGGCCAGGACGAGACTATAAAGCGGCGAAGATGCGAATCCAGGAGGCTGTTCGCGGCGGAGGTACCTGACCAAGCTGTGAAGCATAAAGCTCTGGGCCTCCTTAAGAACAGGGCCGATGTTTCCGGTTCTGCCAAAGCGAGAAAACGTGTCGCAAAGGATCAAGGGAGGTCCCCGGCCGGCACGGCCGGGGTCTGCATCACCACCCTCGTCGGCGTCGCAAATGCTCAATAAGCGGTTACAAAGCACTCGGCGACGCCGAGAGGGACTCTCCACTCCTACTACGCACTCATGTATAAAGACCCCGAGGGTCGTAGACCCTCGGGCGCTTTCCTATTAGTTCTTTAAAGGTAGAAATAAAGCTAAACGGTCTACTGCATGCACTTCTACTTTGCAATAGTTATGAGCCCGGCGTTTTGAACCCTTTTTTTTTTCGCATTTTAAATGCTGTATTGCAGTTGCCCCTTCTACCTCCGCTTACCTACCTTCATCAAACACACAAAGACCTTCACCAGTGCGCGGCAGGCCCGCGTAAAACACCCGTTCCACGCTTACGAGCCTACCGATTACCGACATTAAAGCTATCGCCACCTTCTTTTCGGACCACCACCATCAGCCTATGTCGCCTCCACCAAAACCCCGGCGTTCCCCGAGCATTCCTTAAGACGTTTCCAGTGCGTTAAAAGCACCTACCATATCAAATAACGATGCGAGTTTGCTCCCTACGGGGATCCTGCAAGATAAGCACCAATGGCACACATAGTTTACGGTTTTCCGGCAAAACGCCCAGATGCTCGCTGTTTGGCATAAGGTTAACCCTGATTTGCAGCTAGATATCGAGCAAGCGTACTTTAACCCTCCCACTTTAAAGCAAATCTAACAAAAGGACAGGGATAACACGCTCAAGGCGCACGAAATACGACTGCTCGTCTGGAAAAAGCTCACCCAAATCGAAAAAAACCAGCGCATTAAAAACTGGGGTAAGGAAGGACAGAAGGCTGGAAAGCCTCATCCCGAGCCAAAAAACCCGGTTTTTGCCACTTAAAACGAGCTTAACAAACGCTTTGTAAATGCGCAATAAGCATGGAAAACCAGCAATAAAGCGAGCGTTTCCGATAAACAGCTTATGGCACTTACCAAATAGGTATCTACTTCTATCGACCGCTTTGTTCTCACCGAAGCTATGCAAAAAGCAAACATTAAAGGGTGGGCCTCTTTTAAAGGAACAGTTAAATGCTTACAGCTATTACTCGCTCCCAATACAACGCTCTCGAACGACTAGGTGATTGCGCAGTACAATAACGCCTTTAAAAAAGCCAAAAGCACGACGGACACCAACAAATAGTTCGTTAACTTCCGCTTCGCTTTCGGGCAGGCCCAGATCCACTAAATCCCTTAAATTATAAGTGCCAACGGCGCTTTGGAGTTCCTGGATGCCGTAAAGCGCTTCCAGGCCTTTTGGGCTAAGCGCCATACCGAAAACCTTGCAATCGGTGCCAGTAACAACACTTTTAAAACCCTAATTAACCAGTTCGGCTCACTTCAATACCGAGACTCCATTTGAAAAATCGGGGGCAAAAGGAACCCGGTTTATGCAACTTTAGGCGGAAGCTCGGCACCCTTTAACAAGCATTCGAAGCAAGGGAACGGAAGTTCCCAGCGCAACGGAAAATCTCAAAAAGGTAACGGCAAAACATACAATTGCCCGGCCAGTTACAAAAATCACTTATAAAAGCCAAAGGGGTACTAAACCATACAGCACGCCCTTATAAGGTCGGCAATACGCGGTAAACCCCTTACCGAGTAAAAGGTTAAAGCGATTAAAAAGGAATTTGAAAAGCTACAATGGAAAGGCTTTAAAAAAACCCTGCTAGGGATTAATCGCTTCGCTAATTCCGATTAGGGGAAGCACTAACAAAGTTCAGGAAGCAACCAAAACCAGCCCAAACCAAGCCATATTAACGCGGCAATCTTCGAAAACACTGGCAACGTCAATGCGGTGTACTTAACGATTAGCCCGGTGCATAGCGCGCACTAGTACAGCACGCTCCTAGATAACTGCGGTATAATACATTTGGTTAACTCCATTAACAAGCTGGACTTAAAATCCTTTATACCAAACGACGGCAACGAGACCGTAGAATGCGGTACCTAAACGCTCCCGATATTAGGCAAAGGAAAGCGCACTTTTAAAGGATCGCTTTTTGGCGACAAGGACCTAGTGCTCAACGACGTCGCATTTATGGATGGCTTTTACGTTAATATCATCTCCGAAGCAAAGCTTAGGGCTGCAAGCGTTTAATTTTATGGCCTAAATTGCACTCTGCGCATGGGACCCCTGGACTCGAGCCTCCTCGTCAGGCAGTTGGAACGCAAAAGCAATGTTGTTTTTTTCAAATACAAGCACTCTTCCTCCTACAATCGTACGTTAAAAGCACTCGAACAGTCCTTACCAAAGCTCGTAATAGCTATACGCAGCAAATATTTTCGGCGAATGCGCGCCAATCCGACCTAGCGCCCTAGCATCGATTACACCAAACTTAAGGAAAATACGGCACATCTGTGGCACTTACGAAGTGGGCATTTAAATCAACAAGCACTCGAAGCCATAGTCTGGAGCGCTCGGAATGTACGGATTAAAGGGATACGACAAATCGAATGCGAAGACTGCGCAATAACGCATGCCAAAGCGCTCATTTCTTAACGCCGGATGGACCCAGCCCCCAGGCCCTTTTGGAAGGTTTGGCTGGATTTATTCCACTTTCCATCCAACGGAAACAAGCAAAAGGTCCTTCTATTACTAGAAAACGATTTCAGTGGCAAGCTTTAGGGGTATACGATATCCGGCAAAAGTGCTAATAAACTTACGCCTTTGCTAATTAATTAGAAAGCCTGGGTCGCCCGTTAGTACGGTTTAAAAGTCGCCATTTTCCGGCATAATAACGAGCTAACTCTAATTGCGCACAAAGGGAAAACATAGTATTAAAAGTGGTGCGAATCTATGGGTATCGAGCTGGAGAACCTACCGCCGGATACTTACGAACCTAATAGCAAAATAAAGCGAGTAGGGCAAAACGCCGTTACACGCTCGATACGCATGCGACAAAGTGCCAACCTCCCGGAGGATTTTTGGCCAAAGGCCGTTCACGCGGCTATCTGGCTTAAAAATATGAGCCCCTCGTCCTTTAAAGGCATACGCTTTCCTAACGAGGTTATATTCGCTTGGTTCAAAGGCTATTTCCGTTATTATACCCTAAAGCTCGTTAAAGGGCTAAAAGCGGACTTACGCCCTAATTAGGACGGCATTTACGCCTACGGGTGCCAAGCATACGTTTTCGATCCTTAACGAGCGAAAAATAACATACGCATAAAGTTTAAGGTGCAGCCGCGCGGGCACGTCGGATACCTAATTAGCTACAAAGCCTCCCATATTTACAGGATTTGGGTACCGAGCAAGGCACGCATTTTAGTATCCCGCGACGTGCGTTTTAATAAAGGAACCTTTTTTAAAGGGCTGGAAAAAGAACCTCCTGTTGCTCCGGAAGTATACGAGATGCTTTTAATAACAAACGAGCAAAACGAGCCTTTCCGGTTCCGAAAAGGATTTGCAAATGCACTTGGCTTTTTGGAAACGGAAGCGCTAAAAGCAACCACCACCGTAACCGAGCATCCGGGTTAAAATTCGGGAGTGGAGGTGCTAGAAGAGATCGTTGACGACCAACCTCCCGCAGAGGAGGTTACACGATTAGCCCAGAAAGTCGCGGAAGACGCCGTAGACGTGCGATGTTAGGCCGCGCAAAGAATCCCGACTCCAGATGCTTTAAAAGGCAGCCAAACAAAGGAGCCGGTGCGTAGTTAGGAATTAGATAATGGCTTTAATAGCGGCCCCGGCGAAACAGGGGGTAGCCCTACCGATTTGGGGGGTAACGAGGATAAGGCGCTAAGGGGGCGTTAGCGTTTGTTTTCTATAACGCGTTTCCTTTTATAATATTCGGATGCGCGGGAGCATTAACCGAGCATTTTAAAGCCTAACGAGGGCCCGGAAATCCGAGATATAATAGTGGTCCGAACCGATTAACTACTACCAGTTATTAAGGAATAATAGCAATTTTTCCCGCCCGCGCTATAATAACAAACGAATGCTTTGCGAGCACCGGCGCAAACGCGACCTGCTTTCCAAATGCCAACCGCTTAGTAGTCCGAAAGGGCTTTTAGGGCGGCGAGGAAACAAAAGCTAAAAGAGGAATAATTTTTAAAAAAAAAAGGCTAAATAACAAAAAAACCTTATTAATTACGTGTTCGCTACGCTAAACGGCAAGGAACCCGCGGATCGGCCCAGTGGAAAAAAAGAGCTTAAATAACGGTAAGATAACTTCTTTTGCACGTTTTTGCCTAATTACCAAAAAGCGGTAGCAAAAAGTTAAAAAGGCCACCGTCCCCTTCACGAAATCGTCGCGGCCTTAACCCTTAAAACGGCGGATAGGCTCAAATACCAGGCAGGCAAAAAGATATACAAAAACGCATTATAAAGCGTTCCAAAATCCTGGAAGGAGTTTAATAAGCACCCGTTAGGACCCTAATTCAAAAAAGCCGCACTAGCGGAAATGACGGGGTTTATAAAAAAAAGCATTTGGATTAAATTACCGAGGTCCGATACCTTTAGCCGAACGCTCGATATCAAATGGGTTTTTACCTACAAATTTAATAAAGACGGATACTTTGATAAGTTTAAAGCAAAGGCAATTGTTAGGGGTAATCAGCAACCCTTAAACTCCCTAAAAAGCACCTACGCGGCGACACTGGCTGCGCGGACGTTCCGGATTATAATGGCGATTATAGCCTACTTCGATTTGGAAGCTTTACAAATGGATGTAAGCAACGCGTTCTTGTACGCAAAGCTCGGTCCAGATTACGACCCAGTTTACGTTAAACTCCCACCCGGATTTGCGAAACCTGGGTACGTTACCCGCTTAAAAAAAGCCTTGTACGGGATAAGGGACTTTCCGTTACTTTAGTACAGGGAGTTAGCTAAAACCCTGCAAGAATTTGGCCTAAAGCGGCTGCAAACGAGCTTTGCCTTTTTATGGACGAAGCACGCTATATCTTCCTGCTCTTTTACGTTGACGATATCGTGCTTCTTTACCGTAAAAAGCACGCGAGCAAAGCGCGCCAAATGCTCGAAGGGCTTAGGGATAAATACGAAATACGCGAAAAACCTTTGGAGTGGTTTTTAGGCATTAGGATCACGCGCAATAGGGAGGAACGTACAATTACCTTATTACACAACTCCTATATTAGCAAAATTGCCCGCCGCTTCAACCTCGACAACAAATCTACCTTCCCAAATACGCCAATGCCAGCCGGGGAGCTTACAAAGCATTTGGGCACGGTTACCGCGCAAAAGGTTTTAAGCTTTTAAAAGAAAGTAGGATTAATACTTTATACCGCCATTATAGTACGACCGGACGTAGCATAACCAGCTTTGGCGTTTTCTAAGCATTTAACTAACCCCTCGCTTGCGCACCACGATGCCGCGGATTAAGCTATTAGATATCTGGATGGGACGAGGTTCCTGGCTATTAAGTACGGCCACGGCCAGGAAACCAAGCATTTAAGCATTGCGGGAAACGCTTCCTACGCAGATGATCTAAAAACAAGGCACTTTTTAAAAGGGTTTATTATTTTTTTGTTTAGGGGGCCGGTTATTTGGAAGGCAGGGAAACAAAGCACCGTAATAACCTTAACCACTAAAGCAAAGCTTTTAACGCTCGCTAAAGTGGCTAAAGAGATTATGGCTTTAAAAAGGCTTTTTTGGGACGTGCAGCTAGAATTTGGCGAGCTTTAAAGGATTTTTTATAATAATAAGCAAACGATCCGTTTAGTGGTTTAGGATAACGCCCGGATAGCTACCGCGCTCCGGCACGTTAATATTTAAAACATATGGTTGCGTTAGGAGCATGCAAAAGGCTCGTTCGAAATGACGTATTTTGAAACCTCGCAAATGCCCGCTAACGGCTTAACAAAGGCCCTACTTAAGGCCAAGTTTGAGCATTTTAGGGCGCTCCTAAAACTGCATAACGTTATCCCTAAAATATCTTAAAAGCGCGTTTAAGCATCGAATTTAGGCATTACGTTACGGAAATACGGCGAAAAGATAACGAGCACCCGGCAACCCAATATGCATTTCCTTTAAAAAAAAATAATAATAACAACGGAGGAATGGTGGCAGCGGCGGCAGCAAGAGATAAAAAACGGGCGTTGTAGCTTAAAAACGACGAATAGAAATAAAAAAACGGCCTTTATAGCCGCAAACGTCGTCCTCCTTTTCCTTTTCCTTTTCCCTATTCCCCTCCTCCTTTTCCCTCTCCTTTTTAAGCTTTTTAAAGCACGGGGGGCTAAATACCGCGCTTGCGGCGGTAATTAGCGCCTATAAAAGCGATGCCAGCTAGGAAGTCGTCGCCAAAACGACGATACCCGGCCAGTATTATATTTCCTACCGCGCTTCCCTTATCGTTATTATCGTTATCCCGTCTCCTTTTTAGGCTTTGATTTCGAGGAGGAGCATCCCCTGTTTTGCGGGGACGTTTCGCGCGCACCTCCTCCTCCTCCGAGTCGCTTTCTTCCTGCGCGACTGTCTTTAAGTGACCGCGCGGATACGGCCTGATTAAATCGCGGACGATAGTGCGGAGTTTCCGAACCTCCGCCCTATCGTCACGGGCGAAAGCCTTTCTAAGCAGGATAGCCCTGCTACGGAGAGTTTCGTCCGCAGGTAGAGGCTTACAAAAGTGACCCGCCGAGCACTGCCAACAACGAGGGGCTCTGCCGTCCCTGCGTTTGCGACGTATGGGACGGTCGGAGCAGAGCCCGCGGTACCCCGTTAGGTACGCACGGGTGCAGCCGTCGCACGGGACAGCCCGAAGGGTTGCCCCCTCGGGCATCCCGATAACGGTGCCCCCTTCGAGGGCAGGCCGGCGAAAACGGGAAATGGGAGCGCGAACGCGGCCGCGCGAAAACTACAAAAAAAAGTTAGCATAAAAAGGGGGGTAAGGCTTAGAAAAAGCAATCGGGTGCGCTAAAAGCACTTAAACTAATAAGCTTATGCTTACGGAGCATAAAACAACACAAAACTTACCGGGGACGGGGGCTTACCCCGGCTTTGCCGGTTTGCCTAAAGCGATTACAAAATTTCGTCGACCTCCTCCTTCTCTTCCTCTTCTTCCTTCTCCTTTTTGCTATCTACGTCCGCCGGGCGGACCCTCCTTTTGTCGTTCACCCAATTAGGGACCGGAGAACGCTCCCTCCCGAACGAAAGGGATATTCCCGGGGGAACGACGGAAGAGGGCCGTTTAACGGACGTGCTTCCAATAAGGGCCAGGGCCCTGGTGGCGACGGCGGCAGCGGCGGAGGGGACGAGGTCCGAGTACCTCGCCCTTTGCGGCGACGGCGCATCGGGCGGTAGGAGCGGGCGCCCGGATGGCAGCGGGCGGCGCGCGGGCGCGGGCACGGGCGGTGGCGGCGCCGGAGGCGCGGCAGGCGGCGGCGGTACGGCTGCTGCTATTGCTGTTATTGCTGTTGCTAATGCTGTAGTAGGCGGAGGCTGCGAGGCCTCCGCTTGCGAGGCCTGGAGAGCTAGCGCTAGGTTGTGATCCAAACGCTTTCTGCACGCTTAATATGGTTAACGCACTTTTAATACCACGATCCAAAAAGTGTGGAACACTTATTGCTTACGGGCTTGCGCCCGTTCCGCCGCCCTCTTTTATCGAAACTTGGTATTGCCAAATATTTGCAATAAGTTAGCATTAGGTGTTTTTTAATTCGTCGCGCGTACGCGCGCGCGCGCTTAAAAACGCGGGAATAAGATGAATTTACGGTTATTTTAAGGTTTGGGCCCTAATAACGTACGAAAAGTTAGCTTGGGCTTACCGCCGGAAGGGTTAAGGGTATTACCACGTACAAATTGTTGGTTGTTACTAAAGAAAGGAGAAGAGAGAGACGCCCGGGCAAAAGCTAACGGTAGAGCCCTTTTTTGATATCGCGCAACCAATGGCAGGTACCGGGCGCGCACTAAAAGGGAAAGAGCACCCAGATCCTTACGGAGGGAAGGAACCCTTACGAAAGGCGCCGACCCTCTGGGCCAGGCTTACTAACGAGCACCCGGGGCCTCGGGTCAGGTTTAGAAAATATTAAAACGAGCACCTAATAAAGGGATAAAGACGTTTGTGATACCTTTATTTTAGCTCTCCTTTATTTATTATAGCCGGTACCCTCCGGGCACTAACTGGGGGGTGTGTCGCAAAGGATTAAGGGAGGTCCCCGGCCGTGCCGGCCGGGGTTTGCATCACCACCTTCGTCGGCGTCGCAAATGCTTAATAAGCGGTTACAGAGCACTTGGCGACGCCGAGAGGGACTTTCCACTCCTACTGCGCACTTATGTATAAAGACCCCGAGGGTTTACGACCTTCGGGCGCTTTCCTATTAGTTCCTTAGAGGTAGAAATAAAGCCAAACGGTCTACTGCATGCACTTCTACTTTGCAATAAAACGGCATCGGGTTCGTAAAATCCTTAAATATACGATGCAGCGGACGACTTGGGTGTTTTCTGCCGCCGCGTGATACCGCTGCCGTGATAGGCGGATCAGTTAGGATCAAACCCGCATCATGTGGGATTTGTGTTCTTTGTCAGTTTTGTATTTTGAACAAAACGAGGGAGCGTGCATTAGAGGAACGTACAAACCCACTGGCGACCGAACCATGTTACTAAGATTGAATAGCACCCGCGCGCAAAAGCAAGCTGTCGACTAGAAAGGGGCGGAAGCCGCCGGACGTTACGCGGGACATTGGACTCCGTTTTAAGTGCATAAGGCAATCCCTTAAATTCATCGGCGTTGCCCAAATCGATCACCAGCTGGTAATGGGGTGGAGGAACCCCTTTTCGGCGATCCGAAAGGGCAGGAAAGCGAACGAAGGCGGAGGTGGCGCCTTTTCGATGTTTTGGAAGTCGGTGGCGATGTGGCCTGCGAAAAAGGCGGGGTCCACGTCCAGCGTACTGCCTAAGGTGCTAATGAGATCTGCTGTAATATTTTCGACCAGCAGGACCCGTCCTTTGAGGTTTGGGGCTGGCGAGGCGAGCAGGCGGTCGAGCTGTCACACGGAAGAACCTGTGGACTCACCTAATCGGCCCCACAGAAGGTCCGGGAACCGGTATAGGTGCCCAACGGCCCCGAGGCCCAAAGGCCGAAGGCCGGAATGGCAGTGTGAATCATATACTTAATACTTCGCACGGATCACAGGGTGGTTTATATAAACCCTGCCATCTCCTATGTCCTCCATGAAAGATTCCTTCTTCCTCAAGCATCTCTTGAGCCCATAGAAAGATTATCTGCAATCTAGAGATTCTTTCTCCAAGCCGTCTTTGACCCCTTGTTACACGAGCTCAGCTGTGTTTGTTACAGGTCGAGATTTTTTAGGAACAGTCGCGTTTCCGAGATAATTTAAAAGTGTAAGCCTGGGAGTGTTCGGAGCGAGCATAAGGCGAGCTGCGTATGCGTTTAAGCCGGCGATGCACGGGTTGGCCCGGTTTTGGAAAGCGATAAATTCGCGATAATTTGGTTTTGTAAAGTTTTGGTTTGCTCCGGCGACTGCCATGTTTGCCATTCTGCCTCTCCCGACCAGGAATGAGAACTGCTGGAGGATTAGGTCAGGGGCCGAAAACTAAGGGGCTGTTTTAGACTATTGATTTTTTGGTTTTTTCGACCCCCGGCCGGTTTTTTGGATAAGCGAGGATCGTCACAAGGGGCTTTGCAATAAAAAATGTACCTTTATAAATAGATTTCTTTTCTATTTTCAACCCCTAACAACAGTTCGCAAATAAATTTCCCCTTTAGGAGGTGGCAAAAAAAGAAAAAAAAAGATTTATTATTATTTAGTCCTATTTGCACGCATTAAACCCTCGTGCCCGGCCTTTTACACGTGCCCGGCCTCTTACACGTGCCCGGCCTCTTACACGTGCCCGACCTCCTACACGTGCCCGGCCTCTTACACGTGCCCGGCCTCCTACACGTGCCCGGCCCTCTTTAAAGCGGCCCTTTTTGGGGCGGCCCTTGTTGGAGCGGCCCTCCTTGGGGCTCGAAATTTTTCAAGGTAAAAGCTCCTCGAAAGGCGGGAGGGTGGCCGGCTTTATATATTCAACGTGACACAGCTCTGGTTAGGGGGTGGCAAAGGAGGTGGCACCGGAAGTGGCAAAGGAGGTGGCAAAGGAGGCGGCCGGGGTTTGTGTTAACGCGACTCGTTAGCTTGGGAAAAGATACTTCTAGCGGGTTTTGCGAAGGATTTTCACAAGGGTTCGCGCGGATCCGCAAACCGGTTTTTAAACGGTTTTTGAAAATAATATGGAAAAACCAAAAAATCCGATTACCTTAGAACAGCCCCTAAGATAGAGGATTCGGATTTTGGTGCATTGATATCCTCTCGTGGAACCCCCTTTCGGTCCCGAAGTTCCCCTCTTTGCTCCTATAAGTATTGGGGTGGCCGTGCTCGTTGCCTGCCCGCTTCGGAACACCTCCGCGCGGTTCCATCGGCGTTTTCGTGGGAGCATGGAGCCCAAGCGAAAAATTGGGCACGAGTACATAAAAGCGACGTTTTTGCGCCTATAATCTCGACAGCATGCTGCCTGCGCATTGGCTGCCTGCGCATTGGCTGCCTGGCGGCTAGGCATATGCGGCCCATCCAACCAGCTAGCAGATGCTCAGTCGTCGAGCCATTTCCCCTCTCCTTGTCCTCTTTTACTTTTTCGCTCATTCATCCACATCGCACTGGCACCGACCACCAATACCGCAACGCCGGCACAACCTACCACTAAAAAGCACTATTATGGCCCTGCCCCTGCCGAGTCGGCTTGCAAGGCAGACGGGGACTGAAAAGGAGGTTGAATAACGGTTTAAAACGATAATTGACAACCTGGTCGCGAAGTGGGATGAGCAGCTGTCTAGGGGCGAGCACTGGGCCGATAAGGCTAGAAGAAGCGCCAAAATTAGAGAGACCTTTGTGGACAAGATCTGGAGTCAAGTCGAGGACGGTTACGACAAGATGCTGCAAAACCTTGAGGCGCATTTCAAGGCCCGTCTCGAAGCGAAGGACATCGCTGCCGACTTGTCTGCGAAGGTCAAAGACGTTAACTCGATTAAATTGACGCTTAAGCGTCGCGAAAAGATAAAGCTCTTCACAAACGTTTAAAATGTCTTTACCCAGATGCACGATCTTGTGGGGCTCCGGATCGTACCGCACACTTCCGAAGCCCGAAAAGAAGTTTAGGACTTCATCGACAAAAAGTTCCATCAGCTGAAGCCAACAGCGCACATCTCGTTGGACCGTAAGGTCGGCGAATTCTAGGACGTGCGCTTCGGAGCTTACGAGTCCAACAACTACCGAGTCGGTATCAACCTGGAGTATGGGGCGTACGGTGGAAATTTGTCATCCTACGAAGGTGTTATGTTCGAAATCCAGGTGGCATCCTTGGCCGACGTGCTCGGCAACATCTTTACGCACCCGCTCCAGTATAAGAAGAAGCACGGCCCGCTCGACAAGCGAACGGAACAGACGCTGGACCTCTTAAAGGGGACTTTCAAATTCCTTAACGTGCACTTCGAGCAGTTCTTCGACGCGTACAATGTTATGCTTGAGGCGAAGGCGATCGAGGCCGAATTTAGCTCGGGCTCCGGGCGAGCTATGACCAAGGCTGCTAAAGTTGCTGCTTTGAGTGATTTGGGCAAGATGAGAGCAGATGTGGCAGCGGCCGTTACGGAAGCTCTCGAGGGGCGTATGCGTCATTTGGCAAACGGAGTACCAGACACGCCTTCCCGTGCGCCGGAATACTGGAGGCGTTATATGAAAAAGCAAAGCGAACAGTTCAAGTATGTTTCCTACTTTTCCATTTCACTCACTTCCCTTTTGTACCTCACTTGTTACTTGTCGCACCAGTCGCTTTATTCTTTCACCCTTTTCCCCTACTTCCACCTTCCCCTATTACCTGGGTTGCTTTATAACTTGCTTCTAACGCTTCATCAGGGAATTTCTACGCGAATTCCGACAGCAGCAAGACCGTTAATACCTGGAAAAGCTTCCGGTAGCAAAGGGCGCAGCATTTAACGCCGAAGCCAACGAGCACGACCCCAGCTGCCACCGTGATACCCGCGTGGACCTTCTTGCCGATATTTATAGATAAATTAAGGACCCGAACGGGAAAAGCATATTTTGGCTGCGCGGCATGGCCGGCACCGGCAAATCGACCATTTTTCGAACCGTGGCCAAAATACTTGCCGACACAAAGGTGCCTAACGCCAGCTTTTTTTTTAAAAAGGGCGAAAGCGACCGGGGCAAAGCAGCTATGTTCTTTACCACCATACTTGCTTAGCTCCTTATCCAGCTGCCGGCTTTAGCCCCGCATGTCCGGAACGCTATAGAAAGCGACCCAGCCATCGTGGATAAAACCAAAAGAGAGCAGTTCGAAAAGCTTTTCCTAGAGCCGCTGGATAAGTGCAAGGGCGATGTCCTGGGGCCGTTTGCTATAGTGGTCGACGCGCTCGACGAATGCGATCGGGAAGAGGACGCTACTGCCTTGATTGACCTTATATCCAAAGCAAAAGATGCAACGTCGATCCATATCCGATTTTTTATTACCAGCAAACCCGAACTGTCCATCCGCCTTGGTTTTAAAAAAATCGGCGACAGCTACCGAGACCTAGCCCTTTATAAGATTCTTGAGGCCGATATAAAAAGAGACATTTTTATCTTTTTGCGCTCGGAGCTAGCCAGAATCCGCGACGAGTTCAACATGACGTGCCCGGGGCTACTAACAAATTGGCCTCCATCCACCAATCTCGAAAGCCTTGTCGACATGGCTGTGCCCCTCTTCATCTTCGCATCGACAGCTTGCCGCTTTATTGCCGATAGCGATTACGGTAACCCCGGGGAGCAGCTGGACAAGATACTCGAGTACAGTAAAAAGGGCGGATGGTTTTAGCTTTATACGACGTATCTGCTAATTTTAAATCAGCTTCTTTTCAAGCGCAGGGAGAATGAGAAAACTGCGATAATTGCGTGGTTCCGCAAGATTGTTGGCACCATCGTACTTCTCGCCGATCCTCTCCCCACCTCATCGCTGGCACGGCTCCTTAGCACCTAGGAGAATATCGACTCGAAACTGCGCAAACTGCATTTTGTCCTTAACATTTCGAATGATCCGTTTGCCCTAATCAAACTGCTTTATCTATCTTTTCGCGACTTTTTTGTGGACGACGAAAATCGCGATGCGAACCCCTTCTGGGTTAACAAGCAAGACACTTATAAGCGGCTGGCAGACCGCTGCTTTCAACTGCTGTCAACTGGCAATAATTTCAAAAGAGACATTTGCGGCCTGCGTTTGCCTGGAACCCTCCGGTCCAAAATCGACAAGCAGACGATCGATTCCGCTTTGCCGCCCGAAGTCCAATATATTTGTCGATATTGGGTTTATTATTAGAAAAAAAGCAAACGGCGGATACGAGATGGTAATCCGGTTAACCGCTTTCTAACCGACTATCTCCTGTACTGGCTCGAAGCGTTAAGCGTAACGGGGCGGATCCGAGAAAGTATCGGCATGCTAAATAGCCTGCTGGATATGCTCGACGTAGGCACTTTTACCATTCTTTTATTAAAAGAGATACGTATTGACATAGCTTTAGCCGGGAAACAGCATTGCAGCGTCGGCGCTTTTTCGTAACCTGCAGCGTTTTTTTCCGAATAATTGCACTATTATCGATGCATCGCCTTTCCAGATCTACCACTCGGCTTTGCTATTTGCGCCAAAAAGGAGTGTGATTTGGAAATTATGGCGTAATAAGCTTTTAACTTACATTTTATTGCTATCACAAATGGATTTGGATTAGAATGCGTGTTTGCAAACTTTCGAAAAGCATAGCGAGTACGTTAATTCGGTCGCTTTTTCGCCGGACGGTCAAAGGCTCGCGTCGGCCTCCCACGACAAAACCGTCAAGCTTTGGGACGCGGCGACGGGCGCGTGCGTTACGACGCTCAAAGGGCATGGCGATTAGGTCCATTCGGTCGCTTTCTCGCCGGACGGCCAAAGGCTCGCGTCGGCCTCCCACGACAAGACCGTCAAGCTTTGGGACGCGGCGACGGGCGCGTGCGTCACGACGCTTAAAAAGCATAGCAACTCGGTCCGTTCGGTCGCTTTCTCGCCGGACGGCCAAAGGCTCGCGTCGGCCTCCGACGACAACACCGTCAAGCTCTGGGACGCGGCGACGGGCGCGTGCGTCACGACGCTTAAAAGGCATGGCGACTGCGTTGAATCGGTCGCTTTCTCGCCAGACGGCCAAAAGCTCGCGTCGGCCTCCCGCGATAACACCGTTAAACTCTGGGACGCGGTCGCTTTTTCGCCGGACGGCCAAAGGCTCGCGTCGGCCTCCGGCGACAAAACCGTCAAGCTCTGGGACGCGGCGACGGGCGCGTGCGTCACGACGTTCGAAGGGCACAGCAGCTCGGTCTTCTCGGTCGCTTTCTCGCCGGACGGCCAAAGGCTCGCGTCGGCCTCCCTCGACAAAACCGTTAAACTTTGGGACGCGGCGACGGGCGCGTACGTTACGACGTTTAAAGGGCATGGCGCTTGTATCTATTCGGTCGCTTTCTCGCCAAACGGCCAAAAGCTCGCGTCGGCCTCCGGCGACAAAACCGTTAAGCTCTGGGACGCGGCGACGGGCGCGTGCGTTACAACGTGTAACAAACGGCGGCCTCTTTAGGGAAAGGAGGTCACGTCTAAAGGGAAAAGGGGGATCTCAAAGGTTCAGCAACTTAATAATCTGGTTTGTGCAAAGCTTGGCAAGCTAATAATAACAAAAAACAAGAAACGATTGCTTGGCCTTCGAACTCCCTTCATAAGGGGTCCTGCAGGCCCTTTTTATGCACAGCCTCCCAGCCACCCCTCGGCTGCCGTCGGCAGAGTCTCTTCCTCCATAATGCCCGTCCGGGCTGGCTGTGCTTTGGTGCGTTATAGTTTGGAACAACATGCTACTAACCCTTTGGTTTGGAACAACATGCCACTAACCCTTTGGTTTGGAACAACATGCCACTGATCCTTTGGTTTAAAACAACATGCCACTAACCTCCTGGTTTGGAACAACATGCCACTCTAGCGTACGCCCTTTTAGCTACTACCGGAGTCCCCCTTTGAAGCTACCGGTGGCGGTCCTTAAGGCTGCTAATCGTGGCTGCGGATCGGGGTGTTACAACTATCCCCCTCCTAAAAAGGCTATCCTCGGCCTCCAACCTTCTCCTCCTTCTTCCTAGTGCAACGACAAATCTTCGTAAACTCGCAAGGGCGTTAACCGTCTCTTTCCCTTCGCTTAGGGGTGGGCGCTGGTCTCTAGTAAAACCTTTGGAAAAGGATAACCAATTTGGCGATTTTCAAGGCTCCTCTTCATTGCTTGGCTCCACGTCCTGGAGCTCGCGGATCTCTTGGTTCCTCCGACCTCGGGCCTTTTAAAAGGCTCGCACTTTCGCGGGTGCGTTTTGGAAGTGCTCCTCTGGTTTCCAAATGTTATACTCTGCCGGCCAGTCCTTCCATTTGACCAGGTAGTACTTCTTGCCCTTGATGTAGCCCTCGTCTCGTACCTTTTCGACTTCCCATTCGTTTTGGTCGTTTTCGTACTCGGGCATAGGCAGCGGCACTTCGTCTCCTTATTTTCTAGCAGTGTACCGCTCGAGGTATTGCATAGGGAAAACGTCGTGCAAACGGCGGTGGTGTTCGGGAAGTGCCAATCGGTAGGCCTGCTAACCGATGCGTTCGGTAATCCGAAAAGGGCCGATCTATTTGGGTACTAACTTTTTGTTTTTCAACCGCAGGTTTTTCGTGGATAACTTTACCAAATCTCCAACTGCGAACTGTATAAGGGTATGGTTTTTATTATAGTACTTAGCTGACCGTTCCTGTGCTTGCAGCAACGTTTCCTTAAGTTCTTTACGCATTACGTAAAGCCGTTCGATACGGTTCCTTACTGCGGGTACCCTCCCTTTAGGGATATCGTCCGCGATATTAATCCGCATTTCGCAATCCGATCCGTATAAGAAGTAGAATGGCGAATGCCCTGTGGTAAAGTTCCTGCTATTGTTATAAGCGTACGCTGCTAATGGTAGCAGTAATGCTTAGGAATTTTCCGAACTAGCGCAGTAGTTGCGGAAGTAATTTTCGATTACACGATTTAAAACTTCCGTTTGCCCGTCCGTTTAAAGATGGTAGGCGGTCGACATGCGTCTTTTGATGATTTGGTATTTGCACATTTTTTCCCAAAAGGTACTAGTAATACGGCTATCCCGATCGCTAACGATGCTTTTAGGAATGCCGAATACGCATTCGATACGCTTGAAAAACAGTTTTGCGAACTATCCGGCGCTTATATCCGCTCGTGTAAGGATAAGCACTACGTATTTGGTTAACCGGCACACGACGACGAAAATCGCGTTAAAAGCCTGACCACTCGCCGTCCTGCTTTTAAGTAGGCCAGTTACCCAATCTAAAAAGATTTCTTTTATAAGCTATCCGTTTTTTAGCGGTAGCAGGGGTTTAAGCTTACCGTAGGGCTTGTAACGATAAATCGCCTTCCTTTAGCACTAAAAGCACGATGCTACATATGCAATAACATCCCTTTTAACCCCATCCCACCAAAAAAAGCGCTGGATTAAATCTAAGGTTTTAGCCACGCCCCAATAACCGGCTCCTGGAAAATCGTAAAATTGTTTCAAAATCTCGGTCTTTAAGGCCTCGTTTGCAGGG
Source organism: Falciphora oryzae (assembly GCA_000733355.1). NCBI lineage: Eukaryota > Fungi > Ascomycota > Sordariomycetes > Magnaporthales > Magnaporthaceae > Falciphora > Falciphora oryzae. The sequence continues at coordinate 56,101 of JNVV01000035.1, forward strand.
ACATAAACCTGGTTTCCCCGGAAAATCAACTCGTTACCGTCAGCTAGGTGGAAGCACGATGCTCCTCGCTACCAAAGCGTCGTTTTAATATCTCGGTGCGGTGCGGTATATTTCGCGTTAGGTACTAGCAAGCGGGGCTTCTTGACTTCTATCAGCCTTTTAAGCAAATTTATGCTCGCCGGATCCCGCTTTTGTACGTCCCCAATCCATTTCCTTAGCAACGTTGGGATCCCCTCAAGGGAGTCCGATGCGTTGCTCTCAAGCCAATTTAAAGCGGTACGTGCTTCCTAGCGAGTAACAAATTGCATTTGTAGGGCATGGATAACCCTAAAGGTGTTTGAATCGTTGGCTAACGTAAGTTGTGCCAAACGTATGCTATCCCGCTCGCTTCGCCGGTTAGAAACAAAGTTTCTGGGGGATCGCTCGTTGGGTGCGCTTTTTGCGCTCACTGGCTAGGGAAGCTTATTAGGCGTCACTCCTTCGGCAATGTCCTTTACTACGTACTATTCATAACCCAGCACGTCTTTCCGACCCATTTTATTAGATAGCGTCGGCAAAAGCTTTTTAACGAAAATCTCCTATCCTTCCTCTTAACCGTCCATATAATCCGGTTAACGAAATGGAGCGTCCGCCGGGTTCAGGGACCCTGGCCGGTACTTGATCTCGAAGTCGTACGGCGCCAACTGTAGTAGCCAGCGTGCCTAACGTCCGTTCAAACGCTTTTGCTTCATAAAAGCCTTCAGGTTCTCATAATCCGAAAATACCTTTATAGTTTGCGCTCCTTCGAAGTAATGTCGCCAATAGCGAAAACTTCCCACTATTGCGAAAAGTTCCTTATCGTACACAAGGTACCGGATTTCGGCCCCTTTAAACTTCTAGGACCAAAAGGCTACAGGGTGCCACTAGTCGCCGTGCTTTTGCAACAAAATGCCTGCCTTGGCAAAGTCGGAAGCATCCGTTTCCAACCGCAAAAGTAAACGCGGGTCGTAGTGCCGTAGTACTAGCGCGGTTATAAAGGCGTTAATTAGGTCTTCGAACGCTTGCTGCTATAATTCCTGCCAGTAATAGCCTATCTAGTCTAGCTTGCGTCCGTTCTTCATCCCTTGCAAAAGGTCGTACAAAGGCTTCGCCATGCGGGAAAAGCCGTAAATAAATCGTCGGTAAAAGTTGCAAAATCTAATAAAAACTTAAATATCTCTGTACGTGCGAAGTAGGTGGTTAATCCATTCGCGAACGACCTGGACACGCGCAGGGTCCATTTTAAGCCCTTCGGTATTAACGATAAAACCTAGGAACTTAAGTTCCTGCTAGAAAAAGGTGCACTTTTTCGGGTTAGCGTAAAGCTCGAAAGCGCGAAATCGATCCAAAACCAACTCTAGGTGGTGCTAGTATTCCTCCTCGCTATTGGAATAAATAAAGATATCGTTCAGATAAACGATAACGAAATCGTCCACTAAGCCTCGCAAAACCCGGTTAATATAGCTTTAAAACGATGCTAGGGCGTTGGTAAGCCTGAAAAGTAGCACGAGGTACTCGTAATGCCCGTACTTGGTACGGAACGCGGTTTTCCACTCGTCGCCCTTTTTAATGCGAAATCGATAATAGGCGTTAACGAGGTCGATTTTAGAAAAGCATTTGGCACCGTTCAACCGGTCGAGCATTTCCCCAATAAATGGAAGGGGTGCTCTATTCTTAATAGTGATATCGTTTAGCCCTCAGTAATTAACGCACAAACGCAACGTGCCATCCTTTTTAGGGACAAAAATAACAGGTGCTCTTGCGGGTGATTGCGATTTGCGGATGATGCTTTATGCGAAAGCATTAGCGAGGTACTCCCGGAGCGCTTCGAACTCGGCGGGAAACAGGTGATAAATCTGCTTCCACGGGGGCTCTTTGCCCGGGATCAAATCGATGGCGTAGTTACCGTAGCCATGCTTCGGAAGCATTTTTCCCTTGCGGACGTCGAACACGTCGGAATGGCTTTTTCGGAAGCTCATAGGAACGTTCCCTAAATCCGGCGGTTCGTTTAAAAAGTCCTCGAACGCATCGTCCTTTTTGGGGACGATAAAAGGGTTAAAGCGAATAAAACAAACAAATACACGATCCTTTGCTTGGAGTTTTTTTCGGAATTAGTATGCGGATAGTTAATAAATGCGCGGGCGTTGGTTAAAACGCCAAATTCTTTCGGCCGGGTAAAAGTCCATAGCCAGTTCCTGCATCAATGGCATGCCCACAAGGATAGGGGCGTTTGCTAAGTTCTGATCGATAGCAAAAAACGGCCGGATAACTTTTACCGGGGTGCCGTACTAATCATAAAGGCTTAAGCGTAGGTGATAAACACCGTAGGTCCTTACACCTTAGTCACCTGCAGCGGCTAAAGTGAAAAACTAGTGGTCGTATTTGGGACGGTTGCAAAGCTAATATCCCAAAAATTTGCAAAAGGTAATAGAAACTGTATTCATTTCGGCGAACGTGTTTAAGCCGATTTCGACCCTAACTTTTGGACCGCCGTTAGGAGCGCTAACGGTCCCCTTAGTAACGAGCGCAGGGGCTATACGAAGCTGGTCGTTACGGAACACCGGTGCGGGGATGACCGGGTTCCCCTTTAGTTTTTCTAGCATTTGTCGCTTAGCTCCTTTCCGTCCTCCTCCCCCTTTTTTCGCTTCAAGGAATTAACTTTAGCTTTTCCGTCCGGAAGGGGCTCGCTATCTTTAATTGGGGGCTTAGTAGCGGAAAAGGAGCTTTTGCAATCTTTCGCTATATGGTTGGGCTTACCACACTTTATGCATACGTTTTCATCCTAACGTCGTTAGCGTTCGGTGGGTGAAAGTGTCGTACGTCCGTTGCCCCTATTGGGACGTTAATCGCGCCCTTCCTACCTGCTTCGGGGTTTATAATTCTCGTCCTTATCCTTATTCGATTCCTTTTAGTCCTTTTTATTAAAAGATTTCTGGGGATCTTTTTTCTCGTCGTACGGGGCGCGGGCACCCGTACCTAGGGTATCCCAAAGGATTTGGGCTGTGGCGATAAGGTCCTCCAAAGTCTCTGCCTTGTGGTGCATACCACGGGTGATTTGGACTTTTAAAGCGGGGACTAAACGGACCACGTAGCCGTTAATATCTGCTGCTTGTCCTGCCTCGCCGCACACGCGTCGGTACCGTACTGCGAAAACACCGGGGTCTTTATTGTTTTTTTGCATAAATTGTTGCAAATCGTTAGTAGCCCGAAGGAGTGAAAAATCTCCTCGCAATGTGGTATTACGGAGCCATCGCATGAATTTGCGCCAATGCAGGCCTAGAATGGGGTTGGCTTTACGCGAGCCGTTGTAAGCGGAGTTGAGGTCGCTATTAAAGGTTCCGACAGCGGCTGCGATACGTAATTTAGCCGTAGTAAAGCCGTTAAAGTTGGCTTCGAAGGTGAGGTCGAGCTTGCTTTCCCAATGGTCGAAGTCCTATATTGAGCTTGGAAGCTTCAATTCGGGCATTTTTTATAAGATCTTGTGGCTGCCTTTATCCTTTTCGTATGAAAGAAAGGTATCGTTTTCCTCGTTATCGTTCCTAACTAAGGAGTGGTGTGATGGTGCCCGGGGTGCTAACTGGTTAGCAGGTCCTCCTAACGGGCGGTTGATTTCCTGGCCATGCTGCTAAGGGGTCGAAGCTTGAGAACGAGGCTAAGGTTGGGGCTGAGGGTGATCCGGATCGTTCGAATCGTTTGGGAGGCTAAGGGCTTCGCGCATTGCCTTCCGTTCGATTAGGGCTTTTTAAAATTGTGATAGGATTTTAGTGGGAACGCAATTACGTGAAACGTAATAGGCGAGCTGGGAACGGGTGTAGGAAGCAACGTTGTAGATGCTGAACTTGGGGTAACTTTTGGGGTTGTTGGGGGTAGGTTGCTCGCGTCCTGGGGGCAGGGTGGATGACCTTGTCCTTGGATCCTCGTCCCGTCCGGCGTCGTTAACCTCAATGAAGTCGCTAGAGTCGGATATGGTGCCTGATAAATGCTGAAGGTTTAAGCAGAGGAAGCAATCGAGTTGTAACAAACGGCGGCCTCTTTAGGGAAAGGAGGTTACGTTTAAAGGGAAAAGGGGGATCTTAAAGGTTTAGCAACTTAACAGTCTGGTTTGTGCAAAGCTCGGCAAGCTAATAATGATAAAAAATAAGAAACGATTGTTTGGCCTTCGAACTCCCTTCATAAGGGGTCCTGCAGGCCCTTTTTATGCACAGCCTCCCAGCCACCCTTCGGCTGCCGTCGGCAGAGTCTCTTCCTCCATAATGCCCGTCCGGGCTGGCTGTGCTTTAGTGCGTTATGGTTTGGAACAATATGCCACTAACCCTTTGGTTTAAAACAACATGCTACTAATACTCTGGTTTGGAACAACATGCCACTAACCTCCTGGTTTGGAACAACATGCCACTCTGGCGTACGCCCTTTTAGCTACTACCGGAGTCCCCCTTTGAGGCTACCGGTGGCGGTCTTTAGGGCTGCTGATCGTGGCTGCGGATCGGGGTGTTACACAACGCTTAAAAAGCATAGCAACTGGGTCTAATCGGTCGCTTTCTCGCCGGACGGCCAAAGGCTCGCGTCGGCCTCCGACGACAAAACCGTCAAGCTTTGGGACGCGGCGACGGGCGCGTGCGTCACGACGCTCAAAGGGCATAGCGGCTCGGTTAAATCGGACGCTTTTTCGGAATCAACTTCCATTTTATCGTTTGATGCAACAGGCTCGTACCTCCACACCGATCTTGGCATTAAATTGCTTAGCAAGCAATCGGCTACTCATACAGCTGCGCTTTAGGCTCATCCACAGCATAATGATATTAAAGGCATTGGCATTAGTGCTGATAAAGCATGGATCACCTGGAACGGGCAGAATTTGCTGTGGCTGCCTTTTGAATACCGACTGGTATGTTCAGCCATAGCAGGATTTACAATAGCCCTAGGCTGCTCGTCAGGGCGGGTGCTGGTTCTTTCAGTTTGCAGAAATTTTTTCTATGGAGAAAGCTTTAATCAAATTGATTCCTTTATTTCTTTATAACTTTGCCCGTAAACGGGTTGTAGGGGGCCGGGTGAATTTATAGTTTTGTGCTCCGTTCAAAGAATATTATAAACTGTCTAGCTTTTTCTATCAACTAACTAATGTCGTGGCGGAGCGCGTTATTACCACGGCACAGCAGTGCGTGATCTAGATGTGAACAGTCAATTGCAAATGAAAGAATCTATCTACGAGCTGGCGGGCGGGCTGAGGTGGGGTGCCACGCGCAAATCCCACGAAAGGTAATCCGTGGATTGGATCCACACGCCAGGCCCTCGGGCAGAACAACGGAGAGTAGTGCTCAGGGCGGGCCGCCATTGGCCAGCCGTCAAGGTCCCGGAATCAACAACAGCACGGCACCTCGAAGTATCGCTTCTTGTTCCCACTTCGTCCTGCTGACGCGTTTGCACCGCCATGTTACGACCACGAAGGCAGGACCCTGGTCGTTGCGTGAGGAAGGACGGGAAGGCAAGAAAGCCACCCCGCAGGGCGGACGCAAAGGAAAATAAGACGACTAAGGGAAGTTCAGTCACGTGACCGGAAGATAATATAAGGAGATGCTACAGATAAGATAAAAGAGGTGATCACTGTGCGAAAGGATTACCAAAGGGAAATAATCACTGCGCTGAAGCGCGAGGGGTGACCACCACACCCAAACGATCACAGGACAATGATCACTACAGCACCGCGGGAGCCGGTGATCGCTCAAATTCAGACATTCCCTACCACCTAGATAGTCATAGTTAGGATTACCCTCAGTGATCAATCTCGAGTAAATGAGTACGCAACTCAGTGTCCGCATCAGAAAGACCCTCGACGATTCCCGACCGACGAGAAGTGTGTGACGAGCCTGACTTATCTCTTAACGAGTAATCGGATGTCCAGGTTGGCTATCGAAGAACTTTCGTTGTATTTGGAACTGTGAACTGGAAAGCATTAAAATATTCTTCGGTTTGGGAAAAAAGCATGGAGATGATGCAAAAAGTGTCAACTCGTCCAAAAATCCAACGATTAATTCTCGATCTTCCAAGTAGTCTCAGAGGCTCAGACTAGATGTTCCAGTTTTCAGTTGCCGGAGCCCCACCGGCTTCGAAATTGTGGCTCATGTGGCTTAGCGAGAAGTCACTGGTCTGTGCACGGTTCTTTGTGGGGCGGGCAACTTCTACTGGATCTAGTCTGAGGAACGAAGGTGATTTTTCCCCGCACATGCGGTGAAGCTCCATACAAATCGAAAATCCGTTCAAGATGAACTCCTTTATATTTCGCTCAATTTAACATCTCAACTTCTACAATCTTGATGCTGAAGGTAAGTTTCATGCCCTCTTTCTAATGCATATTTTTTTTTAATTTTGTAGCATTTTTCTAAGTGTATGTCGCAGTGCACGAGGGGTGGTTTGGCACATGCGGTGGCAGGATGTGAATTGCTTCATCACCGAATAACCCATGTCCAATTAACCATTTCTAATGGCATCCGGTTCAAATTTGGCATGGACATTCCTGTCTCCAAAAGCTAGCGACGAGCAATTTTTCGCTATTTTACCTTACATTTCTGGCTGCCCTGACTTGGCAACCGGAAGTGTCGACGGGACGCCTTTCCGAGACGTTATTTGGACCATTTATACCCATACCAAAAACCCAAGAAAAGCCCAACTGCAATACCAATTCATCGAAGCGGTTGTTACATCCCTTCTTAACAGCAGCAACACAACAAACATCCCCCGTTCGCCAAAGCCCGACCAAATTGAATGCATCCGGCGTATTGTTTACCAGCTAGGGGATACCATTCTTTTAGCTAAAACTGGCTACGGGAAAAGCATTGTTTTCCAAGCTGTTTCTGTTATCCGCAACAGACATGTCACTATCCAAATAGTGCCTCTTAGCAAGCTTGGACAAAAGCAGTTGCGTATCGTGAAAGGCTTCTGTTGGAAGGGCAGCAAAAGGTCGCACGACAGGTAGAAGCACGGGCAAGGGGAATCCCCAATGACTAGGGACTCCGGGACTGAAAGGCCCCGCCTCTCTAACACGGAGGGACCGGCAATGGGGACCACCGGTCATGAACGGTGATCACGGGTCATGCACGGAAATCACCGGTCATGCACGGAGGCGGTGCAAGTCGCAAGTTAGGCCCGGCACCGGGACTGGCTTTGGACGACCGCACCCCGCGGCTTCCGTAATTGGGATATATGTATTTAAAGGGCTCGCACGAGGAGCCCTTCCGTTGTTTCTAAAAGACAAACGACTTTGGATACACAAAATATACCAAAGCCTTTTCACCCCAACCGGCTGATATCGATATCGGCGTGCCACGAACACTGATTAGTGGGTGGTTACAACCCACAGATTGGCAACGTGAAGAGACGGTTCGTACTGGTTGACGAGGTTGTGAATTCGCCTCGTGCTATCAGTCCCGTGCTACTGCCTAAGCAACTTTCCCCTATGAACGGCAATCGGAATTAGGGGAAAGGAACTTGGACGGGTTTACTAACCTTTCGTACGAACGACAGCCGATTAAAAAACGGAGGCCTAGCTCGTGCGGAGAGGGAAGTGAATCGCGCTCCGTTGCGCACACCAGCTTTCTAATATTTTCATTTTTTTTTTCCTATTTAACATTTCATTTCGTTTTTCCCCCTACCTTTTTATTACACCATTTTTTTACCTTACACCCTCGTACGATCACCATATCAGGTGAAGACGAGACCCCAGACACACCCGTCGCCGGACCGGCGGGAATATCGCATAAAGGTCATCCTGGCAGGACTTCTTAGGATTGGTACAAAAAGATCGCCGAAAGGACAAACATCCCCTTGTTAATATGGCGCAAATACGTCGACCCCGAACGCTGGGAAAACGACGTCGACCCAACTCAGCCATTTTCGGTTAACGAAATTACAACCTATTTCGCACGATCGGTCGCGGAAGCTATTTGGATGTTTATTAAAAGCAAAGCGCTACGTCAAACCTTTCGAAAGGAGTTCGCCGGATGGACATACGACCTATTTAACCAAATCGGTCGTACGTTCAAAAAGCGGATGGACCAACTTTTGATGGAAGATGGGACCCATATCCTAAGAGGAACAGTAACGGCCAGGTTTATGCGAGTATTGGACCTTACATTTCCAAACACTCCGTACGAGACACCCACCTTACAGCTAGCGCAACCAGCACGTCCATCCCGGACATTACAATTTGGACAACAAGCATCCTCGCACGATACAGCCCCAGCTCGGCCAGCCGTCACTCCGGCTAGGGCAGTCCCGATAGCAATCCTTACCGTGGAAGTAAAACAGCTCCATAACAATACGGATTTCGTGCGGGAACAAACACAAATGTTTAGGATTATCCCACTAGGAGCACGTACGATACAGGAAGTTTGGAACTTCCCACAGCTCCCGGAAGATTAAACCCTTCGCATGACCATCCCCCCGATGGAATATAACCTGCCCCCGAAGCTGCCGGTATATAGCTACCCGCTGGAGCCGAATAAGATCTTAGCTTTCCAAAAGGGATGGAAAACGGACCGGAACTACACCGGCAAACCGTACGACATCCTGTTCGACAAAGTAAGGATTTTCATCGGCTATTGTTAACGATTCCAGATCGAAGAAAACCAGTACCACGCTATTTTCCCCGATATCTTATTAGGCCGTGCGGAAAATTTTTATATTAACCATATCGGACCCGGAAAGCGATAGGACGAAATGTATAAGCTCCTCGATCTTTATTTTAATTCGAAAATTAACTATACGCTTTATTGGATAGATTGGACGTCGACGACGTTCGTGCGGATGCGCCAAACCCATTTAAATAAAACATTGCCTAAGGTGCTGGAAACGATACTAGATAAATTTTAGCTCGTACAAAAAGCTTTAGGTAAAAGCTACCAAAGGGAAAGTGCCCTCCACACGGTCGTTATTTAAGTATGCCGTGGAGTGCCGGAGTTCGAAATCGCACTTTTTACCCAAAAGCTAACGTGCGAAGCTTTGTTCGCAGACCTCCGGGTAGCATTATAGGTGACGATGGATCGTACGAGTAGAACCCAGTTCCTGTTGGAGGAAGGACCGCACGACGCTAACTATACGGACCGACGGTACCATAACAATAACAAACCCCGGACGGGCTAAGGCGGCAACTTCCGGATAGGCGGCGGCGGCAACTACCGGCCAAATAGCAACTTCCAATATCGCACGAAGTTACGCTGCTATATGTGCAAAAAAGAAGGATGCTGGTTAACGAAGCACCTACGTAAAGAACAGGAGGGTGCGAAATAACGGTACCTTTAAGCGTGCGAAAACCTGGGTAACGAAAGAAATAATTTCGAAGCATTCCTTTAAAACCACGAAGGCTTACCACTATCGTACGATAAGGAGGAAAATGAATAAGTTCGAGCACTACTGATGCAATACCTCCAGGACTATGCCTACCTTTATCGCGCGATTAGCGAGGACATTTACTAAACCAGTTTAAGCGAAGCGTTGGACCAGTTCGTACTGCACAACTAATATAGTACGATTTACTAAAGCGAGCTTTGGGACACCGGCGCCGCACGAGTTTTTACAGTCGGAAAATGCCAGGTGGAGGCATACTTAAAAAAAAACCCCGTGCGAAAATCGATTGGACGCCGGGATTAACGGAAGTAAAATTTGGAAGAAACAATATGGAAACCTCTATCGGTACGATGCGGATGGAAAACCCCCTCGGGGAAGTTACCTACCACATTTTAAACTCCCAGACCCCATTTCTGTTTTGCTTGCACGACGCCGATAAATTGAAATGTTATTTCAATAACGTCGACGATAATATCGTGCGAAAGGACGGAACAACTATTCCTATAATTAGGAAATAGGGGCACCTATTTTTTAACGTAGGTAGTGCGGAAGCAGTAGCATTCCTAACGGAAAGAAAGCTTAGGAAACTCCATCGAAAGTTCGGACACCCTCGTACGGAGCGCCTCCATCGACTTTTAAAAAAAGCAAAACATTCCGACGTAAAGGAAAAAATCCTAGAGGAGATTGGCAAAGTGTGCTACCACTGCCAAACATACGACCCGGCCCCCTAACGGTTTAAGTTTTCGATTAAAAACAATTGCGAATTTAATTACGAAATCGTTATTGACATCGTATATTTGGGAGGGAAAAACGCACTGCACGTTATCGATGCAGCAATATCCTTCCAAATTGCGACGTTCGTACGATCACTATTAGCCTAAAACGTATGGAACGCCTTTTGCAAATGCTGGATTTTTGCTTACTAAAGGCTATTAGATACCATTTCGCACGACCTTGGCACGAACTTTTCGTCGGAAGTATTCCGCAACTACGTTAAGGTGGTAGGGGTGTCGTGTAAAAAAATGCCAATGGAAGCCCATTGGGCTGTCGGGAAAATCGAACGAGCGCACCAACCTTTTAGGAAAGCGTACGATATCCTAAAAGAAGAACTTGGATATTGTACGGATAACGAAACATTGTTGCAAATGGCAATTAAAGCATTAAACGACATAGCAGGACCTAACGGCCTCGTGCCAACCCTGCTGGTTTTTGGTGCCTACCCCCGGATTAACCAAGATTCCGCTCCGTCCCCAGATATCGTACGAAAAGCAAAAGCAGTCCAAAAGGTAATGAGAATGTTGCGAAGTATCCGTGCGGAAATCGAGGTCAGCCGAGCACTAAACACCCGGAACGGACCTCGCACGCACGACCTATTGCAACTTCCCCTCGGCAGCGAAGTTTTCGTTTGGAAAGAAAAAAAGGGCTGGACCGGACCGCACGTCCTTCAAGCAACCAACCAATCCAATGTTACCGTTTTTACAAACAGCGGACCAAAGGTATTCCGGCTAATATAAGCTAAACCATACATCCGTAATCCAAAAAAGGAAAACGATAAACCAAATTTATCGCACGAAGCCCCAAAAGAAATGGATAATAAGCCAGACCCATCGCACGAAGCTCCCGAAGCAGCAAAAGCTACCGCCTAATTTGACCCGGTTATTCCCCCTAAACGAGGCAGGGGAAGACCGAGGAAAGACGCACAGCTAATAGCATACCTGACTACCAAAGAGAAAAGTGACTGGGAACTGGCCCTATCACTTCGTGCGGAGGGAAAAATCACTACATTAGGAGAGCCGTTCGAAGAGTCCGACGCGGTAGAGATTAATAACCTTATCGCACGAAGTATTATTAAAATCGTTAAGTACGATCCAAACAAGCACGCCGGATTCCGGATATGGGATACCCGTTTCGTACGAGAAGTGAAAAGGAAAACCTCGGACCATCCGTACGAAAAAACGAGGATGGTTGCGCAAGGGTTTAACGATTCCGAAAAGGAGGAACTTTTTACCCAGGCTCCAACCATCCAACGGATGAGCCAGCGCTTACTTTTTAACATCGGCCCGACTTTAATGGAAAAGTTAGGAGCATCGTGCGAAGTAAGGGACATCACCCAAACTTATATCCAATTTAAAGAAAAGCTCGCACGAACAGTTATCGCAAACCTGCCAAAGGAAATCCGCCACAAGTACCTAACGGATTCCATTTTATGGATATAAAGGCCATTATACGGAATGGCAAAATCTGGAACCTATTGGTGGAAAATTTACTATTCCCACTATCGCGAAGCATTGGGAATGGAAGCTTTATCGTACGACCTTTGCCTACTATTTATAGCAACCGGACGATAAAAGTTTGGCATTACGGGCATACAAACAAATGATACGTTTAGCTTTGTAACGACAGCATTTTCGGACCTGGAGGAGGAAAAGCTGTACGAAACTAACTTCCAAGCTAAACCGAAAACGTTCCTTTCGTACGATAACTATTTGGAATTTAACGGATGCAAATTCGAACTCCAAAGAAAAAACATCACGGTCGTGCAAAAAGGACAGCTTAACCAACTCCAGCTGGTAGAACCAGAGGCCAAGGACGCAGCACAACAGTATATTGCCCAGCGCGCACGAGGTGCATATATAGCAACCATTTGTTAACCAGAGGCAGCGTACGACCTATTTGTAGCAGCCCAGGTGAATAACCCAAGCAAAGAAGACATCGACAAATTGAACCAGCGGCTTTAATAGCAGATAGACAACCTATAACGAGGACTTAACTACCTTCCTTTGGACCTAGCTCGCACGAAGCTATTCATTTTTGCAAATGGATTATTCGCTAACAATAAAAACCTGATATTACAATTTAGCTATTTGATCGTACTAGCAAAGGAAATAGGTCGTGCGGAAACTTTATTTTTTATCTAAAGGAATATCATCCATTGGTTATTTACCAAATACAAGCGAGTGACGAAAAGCGTGCTAGCAAGCGAATTATACGGTATAACAATTGGCTTTAATAGCGGCTTCGCATTTAGCAGCACATTAGAACGGATTATTTTTACTTTAAATATCGTACGCATCCCGACTATTATTTACACAAATTCCAAATTATTGTACGAATGCTTGGTAAAATTAGGTAATACGACGGAAAAAAAATTAATAATCGATATTATGTTTTTCCGGGAATCGTACGAACGAAAGGAAATTTTTAAAATCCGCTAAATCGATAGACGAAATAACCTTACTAACGCCCTAACAAAAAAAAATCCGAACGAAACATTAACAACTTTGGTGTTAATAAATCGTACGACGATCAAGGTGGAAGCTTATGTTAAAAAAGGAGAGAAATAAAATTAACGAGAAGAAAGATTTCCTTTGTTAGGTACAGTATTTGGCTTCGCACAACTCCAGTCCTTTCCGACCCAAACTCCGAAAAAAAAAAGAAAAGACCCAGTAAAGCAACGCACGATAAAAACCCCTTTCCCTTATCCTATACTTAAAGAAAAAAAAGAACATTACCGCACGATCAATCCTCGATTATAATCACCTTACGACCCAGACCCGAACCAGCAAAGCCAAAGGAAGGAAAACGTTTCTGCACCGCACGACCACCATTACTACTACCAAAACCATTATTATTATCGCCACGGTTCGAACCAGCAACAGACGAACCGGGAGAGACAGTCCCCGCACGAGCATGTCCACATCTGCTCCCATGGCTTTGCCAAATGCAGCTCGAGCAGGCACCAGCTTGGTATCCTCGAAGGCGCACGCAGCGTGCGAAGCGCGGTACCGAGTTGGAGTTGCCGACCTTTAAGGGCAACGACGATAAGGAGTTCCGCGAAAATGGATTAAAACCGCACGGAAGTAGGACTCGCGTCGTACGATCCGGGCAACCAGATCGAAAGCACCGGCTTCGGTCGGGATATCCATCCGGACTTCGATATCAACGGACGGCAAAGCATAAAGCGCACGCTTTTCGTCCTGCAAGTTTGAAGAAAAAGAGGTTAGCTGCGTACGATAAAGAAAAAGAGCCAGGGAAGGTGATACACACATTGATAGCGAGCGCGGCCATAAACGCACGATTGCCAGGCGAGCCGGTAGGCAAATGGAGCCAGCGGGCACTTTGCTCGTCGGTGCGGATAATGAGCATGCCGAAAACCGAAGGAAAAACGACCGCCTAAACGGCAAGCTGAGCGGGCACAAGAGCCATCGTGCGAGCCGAAAGAGAAAGAGCCCGAAGAAGGTGGTGGAATCTTTAACTGATAGTTGAAAGGAAAAGAGAGTTTGAAGGTCGCGCGATGAGAGGTCGCGCGATCGGAAAAAACGAGTTTGTGGTTATGGTTATGGTTGTTATTGTGGTTGTATCGCACGGAAAGAAAAGATCAAAAAGGAGGAAAGGAAGGGACGCCTTTTATCCCTACGAATGGGGAAAGAAGGCGGGCCTCGCACAAAGCAAGCAACTGCTTTTTGTGTGAAGCTATTCACAGCTTAACCAAAAAAGCCAACGCACACCTTTAACCACCTCAGCACAACTTCCTACCCACACAACCATCCCAACACAATCACCCGATCCACCGGAGGCTTTATACGGACCCCAGGTGGATTTTTTTCAAAACCACTACCCCAAAAAACCCGCTCTTTCCCAAGCCATCAACACAATCACCGTACAACGCCCACACTAAGTCACCTAAAAACACCAGTCACCTCCATTGCGTTTCCTTTATACCACAAAAGCACGCGGAGTCACTTTGGCAGAAGGTGACCTAACCATTCCAACTAATTTTGGGAAGGGGACGTGCGACTATAAAAAAAAACTGCCAGTGTTGGAAGGGCAGCAAAAGGTCGCACGACAGGTAGAAGCACGGGCAAGGGGAATCCCCAATGACTAGGGACTCCGGGACTGAGAGGCCCCGCCTCTCTGACACGGAGGGACCGGCAATGGGGATCAC
>JNVV01000035.1:73681-84612 GCA_000733355.1 Falciphora oryzae
GCAATTCCGGCTCGCTGAATCCCCTATACGCCTTATTTTCGCCACAGTTTCCCTGGGTATGGGAATGGATATTCCAGACGTGATGCGGGTGGTGCAGTTCGGTCCCTTAATTAGCCAGAGCGTTGCCGATTTGTGGCAAAGGTTTGGGCGGGCGGGCCGTGCCGGGGTAGGACAGACCAGGGCCTACTTTTTTGCCCCCTATTGGTATTTCAACCTCATGGGCACGCACGGCGAAAAACTCAAAAAAAGAAACCCCAAAGGATTTACCATCAACCAGCAAATGGCGTTTACCGCGTCTGGAAACTCATCTACCACCAATAATGGCGTTTCGAGGACACCATTAGACGATCCACCGACGACACCTACCCAACCCACTTTGCCCCTTTCTCAGGAGTCGTTTGTTAGTTTACGCTTTTCGCCAGTCGACCTCACGGCTCCCTCTGCTCCTGCGGAGCTTTACTTTCCTGCCAACACCCGGCTGGGCATCTTTTCGGGCACAGGAGGGAATATTAAATGGTCCGCGGACGATCTTCAAAAACGACAAGCTCTTCAAAACGATGCACCCGATATGTTCGCCTTTATTAACGCGGTGTGTTTCCGCGGTGTGGCGCTCGAAATTCTGCAGGAGCACAGACCATCCGAAGCCCCTCCCAACATTTGTTGTAATGGATGCAACCATTTTCTTGGCGACCTTCCACCCCTCCCACCCAAAACCACACCACAAGACAAAATGCCACGCAATCACAGCCTCCAATGGTTCGCCTTGCAAGAGCTGTTCATTTTTACAAAAACATTGGCAAACGAGTATTTATTCCCTGACAGCTCCCTCACCTACCAGTGGCCTAAAGAAACTCTTTTCGGGCCACTTGTCGCCGCTCGCGTCGCCGAACTCATCAGCTCCCATCTCCCTTTCAACAATTTCCAAAAGCTTTGCAGCCGCGTCGATGCTTTTAGCAATGGGGAATGTGACCATTGGATAGAGAAACTCGGTGGTCGTTTTTTTGACGGCCTAGTCGGCGTGAAAGAAAGGGCGAAGGTGGCATATAACGAGCATATAGAAGCTTGGCAGAAAGCGCGGAACTCCCAAACAGCCGCCCTGGAGCGGGAAGGACCACCAGCAAGACTACAGCCTACCCCCGTCCCCTTTCGAAACGCGAACCCTGCAACGCCATGGCCCAATGTGCTAAATACACCAGCTAGCGCGCCAGTGCCGATCCGGACCGGCCTCCCATCCACGCCAACAAACACGACTCCGAGTGCACCGGTTAGATTAAGGACGTTCGCAATCGGCGCGGAAGGGCCGCAAACCTTCGGAGGCAAGGGCGGCCGCAATAATGGGAGCAGGGTCCGGGGAAATAGCACCAGAGGGGTAGTACATGCGTCAGGCGGAGAGCGGAACCGGGGGTCAGGGGCAAGTGACCACAGCAGTTCTGCTAAAAGGAGGTGATGGAAAAAATACGCGGCTGGCGCGCCAGCCTTTACGTTTCCATGCATTTACAACGCGGAAGGTCGAAGTGAATTTAAGGTTAAATCTGCACCCACCTCCCGGCTTGGCATGTTATAGCAAAGCCAATTACAAGCTATTATTTAGCCGATAATCCACCAGCTTTGCCTACCCCGCCGCCCCGCCGTCGTCTTTCCAGCACGCGGGATATGGTGCCTACAAGAACAGATTTTACAACGCCTAAGGTTTATTACCGCAACACGACATTTATACAAGTGATGCCCACGATACCAGATTAAAGTCGCCCTTTCCTAATGCGGTAATTGCCTCGAAAAAATGTTTGCAGAGCCCCACATGCAGCGGCACGGGCCAACAGGGTGCACGGACCCACTAGCCGGCCATATATAAACCCCTCCCTCTGCCCGCCTCCCAACGTTGTCGACTTTCCTTTCTTTCCTTCTTTTCCCGACTTTCCCGGCAGGTTAGACGTCCCTCAGCCTCCTCTCACCCCCCGACACGTCAAAAAGTACTCTCGTGGGCACCATATCCCCCGATCTCGACACGACTCGGCGTGGTTCGACTTCCTCGGTGGCTAAGCGCTTGTGTTCCCGCAAGGCGCACGAGCGCTGGCACCTGGGAAGGTTGCAGGTACGTGTGACTCCAAGGTGACTTTTACTATCATCTGTATATTTACTTTCCTGTGGGGTGTTTGGATATTTGTGATCCCCGACACCACGGTTTTTGCTTGCGCACTTTTACCGGCTCGTTTTGGGAGAAATGATGCCCATGGGAATACTTTTTCTGCACTGATTCTGCTCCCGTGGGCACCATTTCTGCATTTTGTGTGATTATACTAACTATGGCCGGGACGAATCCAGTTATGCCTCCCAAGCAGACCACTGCAAAGGCCCGGGCGCCTCCCAAACAGGGAGGCGCCGCAGCAAAGAAGAAGGCACCAAAAACTCCCGCCGTCGTAGACGACTCTGATTCCGATGAGCTTTCGGACCCCCCTTCCTCCGACGATAACCCGCAGCCGATGACGGCCGCAGAGAAAAAGGCCGCAGCGAAGAAGGCCGCAGCAGAGAAGAGGGCCGCAGCCGCAGCAGAGAAGAAGGCCGCTGCCGCTGCAGAGAAGAAGGTCGCTGCAGAGAAGGCCGCTGCCGAGAAGGTCGCTGCAAACAAGGCCGCTGCAGACAAGGTCGCTGCAGACAAGGCCGCTGCAGAGAAGGTCGCTGCCGAGAAGGCCGCTGCGGAAAAGGTCGCTGCGGAGAAGGTCGCCGCCGAGAAGGTCGCTGCCGAGAAGGCCGCTGCAGACAAGGCCGCTACCAATGCCGCTACCGACTCTAATAATAACGACGTCCCCCCTTCCTACTGGCCTGAGCACAAGCAGGTTGACCAACTCGGACTTTTGTCGCTCCCGCCCCCGAGCGAGTTCACAGTTGAGAAGGCCATGCGGAGCAAAAGCGGCAACAGCAGTAAGGGTAGTGTGTTTGCCAAAAAGAAGATCGAGCTGCACGCCGGGTTCGCCAATCTCGCCAAAATTGACTACCTCGACCCCCATCCCTCCTGGTGGAAGGGGGATGTCCACACGGGCCGGTATGCTGTCCATGCGCGCAACAAACTCCCGAACCCACCCGGTCGTGCAGAGTCTGCAGATGGCAAGAAAGCCACTGCCCACAAGATCAACGGCCAGACATTGGCCTATCCCATGGCCGTTAGCTTAAACAGCCTGAGCGAGGCGATGCCTATTTTGGCGTACAGTACCACGACCCTGCTGGCCCAGCACTCTGACACAGAAGGTTCGTTTTATCTTTCCAGAAATGGTGCCCACGGGAGTAGATTCGCTTCTGCGAAGCTGTTCCCGCGGGCACCATTTCTTTTCTCCCAAAACCATTCCCACGGGCACCATTTCTCTTCCCGAAACTATTCCCATGGGTATCATATCTTTGTATTAAGCTAACCATTTACAAGTGGCTGATTATTTCGGCCCCCTCACATATCTGCAACGCGGACACAAGCAAAAGGGCATCGACGGCTTGAGCTTTGGCGATTACTACAAGGTGTACGGCGCGGTGGGCAAAGTCTTCCGAGATACTGCTACCAAAGACCTTTTCCAAGCCTTGGCCCGCGGACCTGTGCTCCCCGGACCGCCCAGGCTTTGCAAAGGTGACGTCAATGCCCCCGACGCTAAAAAGGCGACTGACAAGGCCATGGTTGCCACGACAGAGACCATGATTGCCACCATGCTCCACTACCTTCGAAACTGCACCACTGGCAAGCCTGGTGACTTCCGGTATACCCAAGCCCCTGACTCTCCCCCCGGCACGTTTGGTGGGTTCGTAGCCGATGATTGGTTCCGGGCGTTTACGCACTACATTTACTTTGGCTTCCGCCGGAAGGGCAAAGTCCAGCTGGACGGGTCGCAGGGACCTAACACCGTTCTCGAAGCTCGCGCGGACGGCTCCAGCGCGTTCGACCCCTACGTCTTCTCTCGCATTGAGGACGGAGGTATTCTGGGAGAAGACGAGCAGGAGCTGGTTCCAGAGAACTTCGTCGCCGCCGGCAATTTTCAGCTGCATAACAGCCGAATGTTGCTTAAGCGCCCGTTAATACAAAAGATGTTGATGGATTGGAGCGAGGAAGATATTAATCGTGCCATGTACAACCGCCTGGTTATGTTTAACGCCTTCGACCCGTGGCAGAAGTTCAGCCACAAGGGTCTTTCCAAGCGGAGAAAGGCTGCGGGTGTCGCGGCAGCTATGAAGGTGGAGCCCCTGGATATGTTGACCTTGCAGCAGATCATCCAGGACGTGTACCAGTCTGGTCACGCGCGACCTGTTATTAGGAACAAGGTTCCTGATAACCTTGATAAGATGTTCCCATTTTTATTTGGAAATGGCAAGACCGATGTTAACGACTTTCTGGCCACACAGATGAGTATCGTGGAGGCGCAGATCAAGGACGCGGTTATGGATGGCGAGAGTGCCGCCCAAGCCGAGGCTCGAATTTGGGCCCAAACCAAGAAGTGCTACCAGATCTTGAGTGTTTTGCATAAGGGCCATCCTTTCGTCGGCAAGTATTCCGACGCAACTTTGCTGAAGGCAGCCCTGGAGACGCTGCAAATGTACGACGGTAGCAAGCCCGAGCAAGGGGTTTTTGATCTAGACGGTTAAGTCTTGGACTACGACAAATTCAAAGAGGCGTACGCCTGGGGCAACTGGGATACGAACGGCTTAAGCGGCAAGCACTTCCTGCCTTATCAATTGATTGGTAAGCAATATGTTTTGAAAAGCACTGGCCAGAAATGGTGCTTACGGGAATAGTTTTTCCGTATTCCGACTGTTCCTACGGGCATTATTTCTCGTCCTTTTCCATTCCCACGAGCGCAAGATCTTTTTTTTTCTGGGCTCTGCTTGAACAGGTTGCATTGCTAAGGCGCCCGTATTATAACTGCATGATCCAGTCCCATTTGGCGTCGCAAACTCGCCAATCTTTTCCTAATTTAGCTCGCTTAATTCCCTGATGGCATGGTCTGCCTTGTTATCACATACGCTAACGCTTAATAGATGCTTACATTCTGATGACGCTCGAGCATAAGGGATGGAACGGCTGGCTTTTTGCTAACGAGGTCGGAACGGGCAAAACATTCGTCTACCTACTCACTGTGCTTATCGACGCCTATCGCCGGGAGTCCAACGCTGCCAAGTTCCCAGATAAGGATCACCGCTATCGCCCCACAATGGTGTTTGTCCCGGCCAGTTTTTTGGCCTAGACTTTTGCCGAGGCAGAGCAGAATTTCCCAGGTCTGGAATTCTATTGCTACTACGGCACCAAAACCGGCTGTGCTAGTGACGCCGCTCGGGCCAAGGCAACTGTGACGCCTAGGGAGTAGGATGCCCTGGTGCGTCGCCTCGCCAAGGGCACTAAGGACCCTCGGTCCGGCAGAGTCGTTATTTTCACCTCGTTCCATACTTTCATTAAGCGGGCTGTGAGGCAGTCCAAGCAGGAGCTTGATTTCGACAAGTCCATCGGGCGCTTAGGCTACGACCGCGTCCATTTTGGCAAGAAGAAGCCTCGCAATGACGGCGAGCCCGGAGACCACAGTGACGACGAGGAATTCGTCGAGATAGACGATTCTGATGACGAAAGCGATTTCGACGAGGAGCTCGAGGCTGCCAAAGCTTCCTATGGACGGTAAGTGACATTTCGGGGTAGGGGAGAAATGATGCCCACGGGAGTGCTTTTTCTGCTTTCGTGGGCACCATTTCTTTCCCCTCGCCTCCTTTTAATTACAAATTGCTAACATTTATATTCGATAACAGTATTCGCACCTCCATGGACCAAGGAACTGGTCGCACCATTAAAACCAAAGATGTCCCCCCGACCAAGGAGTACAACGTCTTCGAGATGTACTTCCCCGATGAGATTCTTTTCGCCCGTGCCATTTTCGACGAGGCCCAAAACGCACGCAACCCCGCGAGCGTTAACCACCGCATCGCTAGAATGTTTCCTGCTCGGAACCGCGGTTTTTGCACCGCGACCCCTACCATTAACCGCATCACAGACATTATCGGCTTCTCCGCCCTGATTTGGGATATTGCAGGCCTAACTGGTTTTGTTACAAAGCCCGCGGGATTCGATTGGGATACTATGGCGCAACCGGGGTATAAATATGATCGCGACGGTGCCAACTCCTGGTACGGACCGAAAACTCCGCATTCTGTTAGGGCGACGCTCAATTCCATGGAGGATCGCGGCTTTAAGTGGTGGCTGATACACCCCGAGGCCCAGCGGCTCATTTCCGACTCGGACGACCCCCAGCAACTATCTGATGAGATTTTCCGCGCCACGAACGTCTTCACTTTTCGACGAGGCATGGACACTTGTGTCACCCTCGCTAACGGTACCAAAACTTACCCGCGGGAAAAGATCCCGCCGCACGAGATCGTGTTAGAGGACATCGCCTACGGCAAAACTCGCTGGAAAGAGGTGGTCGACATTACGGAGAGTATTTTGAAGAATGTTTCCCCTCCCCTCGTCTATGATGGAGACGGCTTTGCGCAGATGCCGTCGGTGATAGACTCGGGTGACAGCCGCGGTCCCGTCGGTGCAACCCCAGCCGGGTCGGTAGCCGCCGAGCCTGGAACCAAGCACTCCGAAGGCATGAGCTTGTTTTTGATCCGCTCTTTTACTATCGCTGCCATGGACTACGCGTCGTGGCAAATGCTAAACGAAAACGACGCCACCACCGAGGCTTCTTCGGCCGAACTGGAGAACGTTTTGGCCAAATCGGGCATGGCGGTCAAGACGTTGCATTCGAACAAGAGTGCGCGAGTTCAGCAGAAGGAGATACTCCACGACGGGGCCCAGGTTGCTAGGCTCGGCGCCGAGGTCGTCGATTCGATTATCGCGAATTCCAGCGATGGTCCTCTATCGTGGATGTATTCTACTCTGGTTGATATCGACGGCGTGGTCCCGCCCTTTGGCCGTGCGGAACCCCTGATCTACTTCCTTCGCAAGTCTCCGCTGTGGACTCGGATATTCGAATTGGTCGCCAAGAACAAGAAGGAGGGTCACCGGACCTTGATTATGACGAACATGCCTTGGATGCAATAGTAAGTTTTTTTCGTTGGATATGATGCCCACGGGAATACTTTTTCTGCTTTCGTGGGCACCATTTCTCCCAAATTTCGACTTTTGCGCGCATACATTTTTATACCCAGACCTTGATAACGAAATTTACCCTCGCAGTGCCCTGGCATCGCTCCTTCTTAAAGCGAGCTTTAAAACCATTTCCATCCGGTCCGGCGTCGGCGTCCAGGAGCGGGAGAAAATGGTGGCCGATTGGAATAATCCCGACTCTGATCTGGACGTTTGCGTTTTGAATACCAACATTTCGAGTGCCGGCTTCAATCTTTATGGTGCCTGCTGCCGCGGCATCATCGCCTGCACATTTTGGAATATCAACACGCTAATTCAGGTTATCGGTCGATTAATTCGGCTGGGCCAGAAGAAGCAAGTGCTTTGGGTTATTTTGCGGATGCGCGGCACCATTTTCGATTGGCAAGACATGAGAATGACAGAAAAGGTTGGTGCATTGTAACATTTATTACTCCTGTGGGCATTATATTTAACCGTTTTCAGTTCTTTTACGAGCTTATTTCCCGCCTCCGCCTGCCTGGCATTACGTCCCAGTTGCTGAAGAAATTGGTTGCATACGAAATTACGCGTTTGATGTTCGCCCAGCCCTATAACTACTTCGGCTACGTTGTCGAGCCCCCGAAGTCTATGCTCGATTTCGTGTCCGATTGTGCCATGCGCATCGGCCAGTTCTACAGCCTCCTGGTCAAGCTGATCTTGTCGGACAAGCCTGTTGGCGAGGATTAGGAGCAGATTTATCGCATCCTGATCGATTTCGTCTATGTTTTTGGCCCTGCGTATGTGGATCTTACGTACCAGGAGCAAAAGGGCGGTCGGTTTGGCGACACAACACGCACTGTCCTGGTCTATGATAACGAGATCGAGAATATCATAACGTGGGATTACATCCGGGTTATTATGAAGTTTGCATAGGACAACGCCGATGTGTACCAGGGCCACCACAA
This sequence comes from Falciphora oryzae, assembly GCA_000733355.1. NCBI lineage: Eukaryota > Fungi > Ascomycota > Sordariomycetes > Magnaporthales > Magnaporthaceae > Falciphora > Falciphora oryzae. The sequence goes on from JNVV01000035.1 coordinate 81,731, forward strand.
AGCTCCTTACATCGGAGCGCCGGAGCGCCATTTCGGATCGGCCCCGAATCTATCCATGCAGTTTGAGGGCGACACTCCCGAAGACATCCGAAGCTATGACCTCTTTGACGTCGTGGTGCCTAACAACCCGAAGGCTTTTGGTTGTCTAGTGGAGATGGAGCGAAAGCAAGATAAGGATAAGGAGGATGGCGATGAGAACGGAGGTGACGTCGACCCCAAGACGCCGAAGAAGCGCAAGAGGGGCCCTGCGAAGCCGGGTGAGCTGTCTGCCAAGAAGGTTCGGCTGGAGAAGCAGAGGGCGACGCAGGCTGGTGAGGTTTAGACTTTTGGGGGCTGTTTGATACTAATCGGTTTTTTTGTTTTTTCCATACTATTTTAAAAAACCTCTTGAAAACCGGTTTGCGGATCCGGGCCAGGGGCTCCCTGGCCCTTGTAAAAAGCCTAATAAATATAGCTACAGACCCGTTAGAAGTATCTTTTTAACCAGGGCAACGAGTCGCGTTTGTGCAGGCCCTGTAAGCCACGTGTGACCCCTGAACAGGCCCCGTGCAGGCCCGGGCAGTCTAGAAAATGAAGGGGATCCTGCTCAAGTGCTGGAAGTAGGGGGATCCCCAAGTTGTTCCCTTCATTCTACCTGCAACTCTAGCCCGTTGATCACGGCAAAAGTATCGATAAACGCGTCTTTTTTTGCTCTATCCGATGGATAACTCCCTATCTACTTCCCGGGCTTTGTACCGGCGCAAAGTCCGTCGCCTCTTTTTTCTTTGTATGCAGGCCGTCATATCCACCTCCCTCTCCGGATCCTTTGGGTCCGTGGGCGGAGGCCTACGGACCGTGCATACGGCTATCTTTGCCGGCGACACCTTTCTCCAGTACTGGCAAAGACCCGCGGCCGCCCCGGCCTTCCAGGAGCTCTTCCGCATCAACCAAAGCACTTTCCGGGGCCTCTGCGACTGGCTGATCAAAAATACGGGGCTCACGGGGTCCAAAATCGTCTCCTTGGGCGAGAAAGTGGCCTCGTTCCTGTATATCTGTGGGCAGGGAATCTCCCTCAGAGTCGCCGCCCATGTTTTTGGCCGCAGTACCCAAACAGTGCACCGCTATTTTCACGAGGTACTGCGAGCCATGCTGTCCCTCCACGTCGCCTTTGTGACGTTGCCTGACGTTTCTAACGTCTCCTGGCCCGATTCCAGGCGTCAGGAGGTCCGGGAGGCCTTCGCTGGGTGCCTGGGAGCCGTCGACGGGACCTTGATCAACGCCAAAATTAGCGCAGATGCAGGGGTTGCATGGAGGAGTCGGAAGGGGCCTACTGCGCAGAACGTTCTCGCGGCCGTAAATCACGGCGGGCGGTTCGTTTTCGTCATGGCAGGTGCCGAAGGGTCGATACATGACGCTCGACTGCTTAGGGAGGCCCAACAGGCCGGATTTCGGATCCCACGGGGTCATTTTTACCTTGGAGATGCCGGCTTTTTCATGGGCACCGGGGTAATTACTCCTTTCCCTGCAACGAGGTATCACTTACAGGAACAAGGCCTTGCCCGGCCAGAGGATCCGCAGGAGCTTTTCAATCTGCACCACGCTAAAATGCGCGTTGTTGTTGAAAGGTGCTTCGGTGATCTCAAAGGCCGCTGGAAAATCATTAGGGGCACGGCACCCGACTACCGTTTCCCTACCCAGGTCGACATTGTGCTGGCCGTTACAGGCCTGCATAACTTCATTTTAAAAAGCGAGTCGAGGGCATCTTCAGCATCCAACTCCGGTCCCAAACGAACCAGAATTGAGCGAGAAACTGCAGTCAGAAGGGCTCAAGTTGTGAGGGAGGCTATGGCGAGAAGCAGGGAGATGGGCACCACGTCTGGGTCTTGGGCACGGTACAGGGCATCGATAGCAATTAAATTGTGGGACGACTACCAGGCCTACAGGGCTCGTGAGGACACGGGGTAACCTGCGTTCGACTCGCTTCGGCGAGGGGAATCGGAAGAAGGTTACCGCGTGTATATTGAGGCATTGGTTCAAAGGGGAGGTTAACTGAAAACGGCGATATGGTGAAGGTCTTTATGTAAAAGTAGCCAGCTTTAGCATAGCGAAAAATGGTCTGTTCCATGCAATAAAGGTAGCGTTCGATTGCCCTCGTTAAGGCGAATCGAATGATGGTATTGCCAAAAGGAAAAGTTGAAAATTGAAGTGGTGGCCGTCGACTGCAACAGGGGATTGTTTTAGGCGTGCGTAGACGTTACCCATTTGGGCAATATATGCGGTGGCGATAGTTAACCGAGAGATTTACTGGGTCCGGGTGGGTATCGCAACACGGGGGTAACACTTTTCGAGCTTTGCCGGCCAACTTGCGATTTTCTTTTCGCAATGATTCCAGCGTTTGTTCTCGTCGGGACTTGGTGCATTTTGATCGCCTTTTCGAGGCCAATTGAATGCCGTAACCCGCGGCGCAATTGATGCTATTTTCATCTATTTAAAAGCGAGTGGTGGTGTATCTGGTAACCTGCCCAGTGGTGATCTCCGTGTTCTACAAACCCTTAACCTCCCCGAAATCCAACAAAGCAACTGACAACAACACTCCCCAATAACTTTAGCAAAACAGATCGCCCGAGTACGAAAATACCCTCATTCGAACCGCCCGAACCGCGCCTACAAGCCCTGCCCTTCGTTTTGCACGAGATCCACAATCAAGTCCCTGTCCTCCACGTCGGTCAGCCACCAGTGCGCGAGGCTTTCGTTTTCTTTGAAGGCTTTGACTAACTGCACCCTAATCCGGCCCGACAGCATATTCCACGGGTGCTTCCGGAGCTCTTTGGAGGCCCAAATCCACTCTTCACGCCTTAGCCAGTGCCTGGAAGGCCGGCGGCCGGATCCAGGGGCCTGGGAAG
>JNVV01000035.1:84653-102416 GCA_000733355.1 Falciphora oryzae
TCTGCCCGTGCCAGAACCCGTGCAGCCTCGAGAAAGCGGTCCCCGACGTGAACCTGGGCTTCCGCTACCGTGAGGTGCCCGGCCCTGCCAGAGGGACGTCTCCTGCCGGCTCCAGGGCTCTGCCGATCTTCCGGATCTTCGTCGGCCTCGTTCAAGGCCGCCAGGCGCTGGGCAGCCGTGGTTATATGCTCCCTTGTCCCCCAAGTCCCTGTGAAAACAGCGTAGTGAAGATCCGGCCGAAAAAGAGCCGTTCTGCGCATCCAGCGTGCGTCGGGCCGGAGGGAAAGGAAGGCCTGCCAAGCTTGATCGCTGGCGAGATACAAGCCCGTGATCGGATCCAGGGCAACCCCTGAGCGTTTCCCGAAGTCTATCCAGTCTTTGAACCTCGTTTTCAGGCCGTTATATTTGTTTTTGACCCTATCAGCCCACCGGATCTCTGGCCAACGCTCAGATAAAGCCGCAGCGGCCGTCTTTTGGCACTTGGCAACGCAGGACGAGATCGCCGGATTCAACTTCCCCTGCCGGGCCGACTCTGCGAGAGACTCGAGGAACACTTCAAGCTGATCAACAGTCCAGTTAGAGCGTCTGCGAGGCTGCAGATACCCCTGGGAGGTCCCCTGGGAGGTCCCCTGAGTCGACTGCGAGGATTGCAGAAGGGAGGAGGGCGTGGTAGGCCCAGGGGAGGCCGGAGGGGACGTCTCCGTCGATTCAAAGGGGTCAAAAAAGTCGAGGTTATCGTCGGGCTCTGGGCTTTCTACCGGGTTAAGGGGCGTTCCTAACGATAACTGCGTGGCCGGGAGGCCCTCCTCTTCCCCTTCGGGGGGTACAGGAGACGAGGGGGGCAGGGATTGGGCTCGATCCGCGCTTTCCTGGCGCCGGCGCCGGATGCGGAGGGACAGTTGACGAGGCATTGCAACGGAAGTAGGGTCGGTAGGTAGAAGGGAGGGTTGGTAGGTAGAAGGGAGGGTTGGTAGGTAGTGTAGGTAGGGTAAATTGATCTGTTCAACACTCGACTTCCACTTGAATCCGGACTACCAGAGGCTGCCACTTATATATCCCGTTAATCCCTGGCTTTTGAGCTCTCGAACGAGCCTAAAATTAGCCTCAGGGACCCTTTGGATCCCTTTGAAAGTGAAGCCATTCAGGCCTGATTTTACCCGTGATCACGACTTTGTACGGGCCGTTGTTATATTTGGGAATAGCTTCTATTTCTGACGTTGCTGCAGTCGCTTTTTTATAAATAGACATGACCCAGAGGCCCTAGATGAAAGCCAACTCAAAATCAGGGCGAAATGTACAAGTCCGGGCACAGGGGCCCCCCGGAGGCCGTCTCCACGTCGAGAATAAGCTTAAAAAAAGAGGCAGGGATCAAAAAAACCAAAAAACCTTTAGTATCAAACACGCCCTTGGTTTGCCTGGGACTTGTGGTGTGTAGAGTAATTAGTTTCCAGATATGATGCCCATGGGAACCATTATGCGTGGTTTTCAAATAGTCTTATGGGCATTACATCTTTTCTGCCGGCCCCTGCTTTTATTGCTATAAGCAATACAAGGGGCGCAAGGAGGCAGGTGAAATAGAAACATCCATTTTTTCACGCCCCGTTTTCCCCACGAATTAGTAGCGGCCCTTCCCGCGACATCTCCAATAAGGTTGCGGGGGCAACCTTAAACGCAAATCATTTCCACTACATCGGTGATCAATTGATAAGTATTAGGCGCTGGCATGTAACTACAACCATCCAGCGTTACTGTCCTCAGAGTCGCTCGCGCCAGATAATGCACCCACTCCTGCATACTCCCTATCACCTTCGTTATTGATAATCCCAATCTGCTCCCGGGTTCCGTCCTCGCTATCACTTTCGTCCCCTGGGACATATTCCATGGGATTGCGCGGCCTGACCACCGTAGAGTTGAAAACTTCGACTCTCCCACTTAAAAGGTAACCCACCCCGTTTTCAAAAAGGTCCGGGGCGTCCCAGTTAAAATTTGCCCACATATGTTGTCGATGCGACGCCCAGCCGTCCCGTAAAAGCTTGCAAGCGTAATTTTTAACATCGAGCTTGGTGCCTACAACCGTGTGGCGCCCTGCGTTGTAAGTACCGAACCGGGTTTCGAGGGATTTGCGAATTTGTGCAGTTATGGGCCCAAGGGCGGCACAGAACTGGAAGGTAGCCCACATGTCGTGCGTCGAATTGCGGTTGTTTTTGATGTCGGCCGCAAACCCCCGGTTGATATGTTTGATAGCAAGGTCCGCTGGCTTATAGCCGCTTCCTGTTGTTGTACATCGAACAAGACCGCTTCTCAATATCCCTATCCTCAGAGGTTCATCCGTAATTTCTGGGTGGAGGAGCCATGCCAAATATAACATTTCCGTCCCGTAATTTCTGGCTTTGGATCCATGGAAAAATAGGATAAGCTGGGGAATAAGTTGACGGAGCACTCCGTAATCCCCTTCTTGAATGGCGATCCGGACGGTCCATATTAGTCGGATAGCGACAAGGTATCGGCATTGAGACCGGAAGGCAATGTTAACTGAAGTGCGGTCGTCTTCATACACTCCAGTGATTGCTTGTTTGGAAAAGGCCTCAGCTTCTATTTTCGCCAGGACGGAAGCGATGTAGGCAGGGGGGAGAGCGGGGATAACTTTTTCCATGGTGGTGGGCGTGATAGAGCCTGTGAATTTGCGATCTTGCTGCAGGAAGTAAAGGATCATTGCGAGGACGCGGGCTCTATAGGCGTCCTCTAACAAACGGATGGAATGGAAGAATTCTGGTTTCGAGTGGGCCAGATGGCGTGCCCTACCCAGGCCGTTGGTATTTTGCCGAATAAGTGGTCGGAACTTTTGCCACATGTAATGCAAGTAGTTTAGCTGGACATGGAAAAAGGCTGGGATGGGGAGGAGCCACTGTTTGCGGTAGTAGTGGCTGCGCGAGTTTAGTGCGGATTGTTGAAGTCTCCTAATAAAGGAGGTGGTTTTCTGGTCGCTATGAAGCAGGAGAAGTACTTGGCTGTAGTCAAAGTTGTTTTCTTTGAGGCCGAGAAGGCGTTGGAAAAGTGCGTCATGGACCCGAGCTACTCCTGATAGCTTGCTTTCGTTTTCTGGGATAGCCGGAGTTTGTATAAGGTATGAGGGGGGGGAAGTGACCCTTTTTATAACAGGGAAACTGTAAGAGGGAAACGATTGCGAGGAGGCAAACAGATGGTGCAAAATTTCGTGGCGGAGAAAGTATTGGTGACACAAGGATTGTGATGGCGGGGACGATGCGAACCAAGGCTGAAAAAGCCAGGTTTTTTTGAAAGGTATTGTCGCATGAAATTGTGATTGTGTATAACGTTGGATGTCGTCGTTGCTTATAAGAAGACATGTCGTTAAGTTGCGTATCGTATTGGTACGGCCAGCTCCGAGATTTTGAATACGGTCGATAAAATTAAAATTGTCGTATACAAATGATAAGCTGGGGTCGCGGGCAATCCGTAAAAGGGTGCCCTTTGGGTTGTTTAGCACGCACACTTTTGCTGGTATTAAAAATGCCTTTCAAACTATTATTAATTCGACTAACGTACTTTAGCTTGGTTTTCCAACTTCTTTATGCTCTTTCGAGTAGGTCGGTAATGCGTACACATCCCCAACCTAGCTAACACTTCGACAACGCGGACGGGAACTCTACTGGTAATGCTGTAAATGCTAAGTGTCCGCGCCATGTAGTTGCTTTGACGAGGGGTGCGAATGTGTGCAATCATATTGGCAATGGCAAAACATTGCATCTTTTTTTGAGAACGTGTGGGATCGAGTGGTTGGGATGTGGATGGGGTAGAGGTTTGGGGAGGTTGGGTCGATTGCTAATGATGCCGAGGTCTTTCCATAAGACGGTGTAATAAATGATATAGCTGGGGTGCGTGCTTTTGGAAAACAGTATCGCTGGACGAAAATCGGGACGCTATCCAGCTTACGTCAGATACGTTTTTAGCTGTGCAAGGCCCATTGTTCTCGACGATAGTTTGGGGATCGAATGTATCGAACGGGGTGAAGCGGACAAGTGTGTTCAGCTCTTTTTGCAAAACGTCAATATGGACTTCGTTAGGAGATTGGTTTTCCCCACGGAAATGCATGACGACGCTAGCTTGAGCAAGAGAACTTCGAACTTCTGGGTTTTGCAGTACTCGGAGGACTTGCGAAATGCGCGGAGCATTGCGTCTTCCGTCTATTTGACGCAAGCACACCCAATCGCGGAAAAAGCGGACAAAACTATAATCGTGTTTGCGGTTGTGCCAAAAGGAGATGGTTTCGGATACGATGTTTGACCAGAAAGCATCGTCCGGTGGAGGGTTGCGGTCGATTTCGATATCGACATCGGAATCATCAGGTTCGGCGAGGGAGGATGGCGGTCTGGTTGTGGCAGTGGATGGTGACGTTAGTTCGGCACGCGATTCTAAAAAAAAAAAAAAAAAAAAAAAAAAGGTTAGAAGAGTAGATGGATAATGGAAAAGGAAATGCTATACCGTTTAATTCTGATAGTACGGGCGAGGGGGATCGAGAAAGCGTGCTGAGTTCGGAGGATATTACGGGGTTTGGCGGCAACCCCGCGGTTGCCCCGCGATCCAGCGGCGTGTTTGCCCGTGGGGTAGAAGGTGGGATACTGGGTGGAAAGGGAGATATTGAAGATGGCGTCGATGGCGACGGGAAAGGAGAAAAGGAGGACGATTTTGGATGGGGTTCCATTGTGAGTGCGATGCAATTTTTGGCGGGATAATGGCGGATAGGATAGGAATGAAAATAGGAAGTGAACAAATTTTGAGGGAAGTGCGGCGGTTTGGCACCTTCGTTCCTCAGACCAGATGGAGCGGAATTTGGGGGGGTGGTGTGATTGGTTGGAAATTGATGTGGCTGGAGGTGGGGAAAAAGGTACATGCGGGGTTGGGGGGGCGGGGCGGGGGGATTCCGCTCCACATCTGGTCTGAGCCTCTGAGACTATCTTCCAAGTTGGGTTGTTCGAATTGTCGTTTTTCTCTCGGGCGACATCTTCTTGGCAATCACAAAAGCAAACAGGGGTGGTATTTATGGGGACGATCTTGGGCGTGTTCAGATAATGAGCAAAGGGGCGATGCGAGCCGCAACAACCTGCGGCACCGACCGGGGCGTTAAAGTGGAGCCTGGGGGGAGCCTGCCAACCTGCTAACCTGCCCCCAGCGGAGCAGCGTTAGTGGAGTACCTCCAAACCAGAATAATTGGCTAGCGACCCTAGCGCGCTTGAATTCACAGAGCCCGCCTGTCCGACCATCACCTCGGCGACAGTTCCCACTGCCTTCCAACGTTGAAACATTGCCGGCTCACGACCTTCAGGCCTAGTGGCGGGCCCACCGCAACTGCAGTGGTGACTGAACCCGCACACCGGGGGCTCGCCACAGAACCTTGAGCCCCTGCGACAATAACACAGCACCCACAACAATGATGTTTTCGATCTCCCTTTGTTTTGCCGGTCCTAGGTTGAGTTAGCGGACAGGGTTCGCGTTAGCGGTTAATGCTTCGCGTTTCCCGGGGGTTTGGGGGGCGGTGCGAGCACCCCAAGTGTTGTTTGCGTACAGTTTGGCTAGAAATGCTCGTAATTTGGAGGGGTGGTGGCTAGGTGGAATATGTACTAGGGTGGTGGTTAACTGCGAGTCCCAAAAATCCATTTGCAAGTGGGTCGGAGCGGGTGCAATTGCAAGCCATGCGTGGGATGCGCGATAACCCGAGGTCCGCTGGACAAATGGGCTGTTTGCGTGTCGTGTCCAGGGTATTGTTTGCTTATCGCGACTGCACCCAGTCTGGCCATTGATCGGCGATGGTCCGTGGTTGGTGGCTGGTTGGATGTTGCAGCCTGACCAAGCAGTTTGTTTCCATGGTATGGGCTTCCGTTCTGTCAGTTGCCATAAAGTGTTAAAAGTCGTAGGCGGCAGCTACGGATGTACCCCCAAGAGGGCCAACGTCGAGACGGCACGGCATTGCTCTCTCGCCTGAGAGATACCTATACCTGGGCCGCCTGGACACCGCCAGCCCACAGTCTGGTGCACCTTTCGCGCAGTTAGCATTGAGATTGGCTTGAGCCACCTCCACCTACGACGAAAGACGGAGGGAGCTAATGCGAGTCTGCTGGGATGGATAAAGAAACGATAGTTTGGGGGTTGGCTTAGGTCGGCCAACTGCATATTTGGAGGTAGATACATGACATTGTTTTGCGATTGCGTTATTAACCTTGCATCGTAGGGGTTCTCTTTCGACTTTCCGTGCAAAGTTACGATCAGCCTCGCCAGTCTTTTCGGTATAGGCTATACCCAGCTCCATGTCCTCCTCCGCTTTTACAATCCACTTTCGCATTTGAACGACTCTAGCCCCTGAACGTTGTAGCCAGGTAAGCCGGTTGGTGTCGGTGCTGTCAAAAATTCGGATTAGCTCATAAGTCGAGGCAATTGGGTACGCAGGAATGATTGAGGTTGGAGGTGGTAGGAAATAAGTAGGAACCACTACCGGGACTGCCATGGCGGAGTCCAGTCCGCGTTCCACGTCGCGTCCATCCTTACGCGACTTTTCGCGCGCCCGCTTGCTTTTTTTCTACCCCGGCACTGTTTCATCTTGTAGCTGCAGTAACAGCGGAGCAACAAATGATAACGAATAAAACCCCCTATACGCCGAAACCGACTCCTTATGCCGCCTGTATCCCCATCCCAAAGGCCTAACTGGCTGACTGCCCTTCGACCTTTTGATTAAAATATAAAGTGGATAATTAGTTACCTTTATGCTTGCACCGTTTGTCCGATTTCTGTATGCGAGGGCTTGCGGGCACGGGCTAACGGCACGTTACGGAGTGCCAGATGGGTGGTGGCCCGCCATTCCATTACGGAAGTACTGCCGTTGTAAGTACCACCTTCCACCTTTTCCCTTCCCAGTTCCCAGCAACCCACCCTTAACGCTGCGTGGATTGTGGCGAAGGGTGGAAGGCGGCTTGTTTGCTTGCTCTCCGGCTGCCACCGCCGATGTATCCCGCGCCAGGAGTCTCTGCAAGTCAGTCCTCGCCACCCCATACGCTGTTTCTCCTCTTAACCACTGCCTCGAGGCAAATGCGGATAGCAGCACCGACCAGGTCTAGGAAAAGGCCCAGGCTAAAGTACCTAAGCTGTCAAGCTGATTTTCATGCGGGCCGGGTTGCCGTCAAATTTTGGGATTTTTGAAAGAGGAAGTCTTATCCTCGACGTCCTCGTCTCGTTTGTGCTTGCTTCGCGGCTGTCCATGCTCCCATGCTCCCATGCTCTTAAACGAGCTCAGTCCATATCATTCCGTCGACCACGGAGGACAAGCCCCATAAACTTCTTCGTGGAGCTGAAGGGGCCGGATGGGTCTGCAGCCGATGCAAAGACAAGCACGCTACGATTGGAACCCGTGGCATACACAGCCTGCAGAACTACGGCAATGACGAGCCTGTTTATGATGGGAAATCGTACACGTTCAGCTCGACCTACCACGGTGGGACTGGGACTCTTCAGCTCTACGCCCACCACGTCACCGAGCCGACCACGCCCGGAGGACGGCCGGAGTACTACATGACTCCAGCAGGGTCTTATGCGATAACACAATCGTGAGACCTTCGTCCAAGGCGCCACCGCGTTTAGGAACGCTCGGGACTTGGCGAAGGAGTACCGAGGTCCGAATCAACGCCCTCTCAGCTGACCTTCACAAGCTCAACACGGCACGTGCCGCACAGTAGTTTTCGGTAACCCTTTGGACCCGCGCTTCAAAACGCGATCGTGCGTCTTGTCTCACTCTAGAGGACCGAAGTACCCGTTCGTACATTCAGCTGCTTGGGCATGGTCATGTCACAGTATACGTTGCATTCGATAGCCGCTATAAACGCGGGCCAGCTGTCCTGCGTCCCGGTGCCGCTAAGAAAGCTGGCTCCACATTGCTATCAACTGCTGCTTCGCGTCATCCAATTCGTTTCTTTCTTGCAATTCGCGCAATGATCCCCGCTGCGGTAGTTGATTCGTCAGGATGCTTAAGGGGGCTGTCCAAAAGATATCGATGACCGATTTGACCACATTTCAACAAGGCGGCATATGTGGTGGGAACCGGTTAGTCGCTTTTTCCTGCAAGTGGCCATTTTGGTGGACTGTTTGCGATTGCATAACGACTGCTTTTCAGTCTCCTTTTTTTGGCCTCCATACCGCTACATCGCCTGGAAGCAAACGCAATTCGAGCATTATTCATCCATTGCATTAAGAAATCTGCATTGCCCATGCTGCAAACTTATCCCCGGCAAACCCGCTATTGATATTTGCTTGGTTTAGCACCCACCCACTTTAGGGCTCGACGCGGCGTTGGTGGAAGTTGAGAGCTGCGCGGTTTGCTTTCCTGCGACTTCCTTTACCAAGGCGCGGAACGGCTGCGCGAATAAGCACGACCATGAGCACCCTCCTCCTGAACCAACTGATTCCCCGAGAGTCCGTCGAGCTAGGCCGCCTAGTCGTCGACCCAAAGTATCCCGACTATGACTTCTGCCAACCGTTATTGACGGGAACTTCCGACGCACTGTTCGCCGCGGCAGACGTGGCTACCTAACATTTTGAGGATTTTAGCGTCATTTTGAACCGCACCCGCGGTGCCCGTTTGGAGCTCCGCCTGCTCAGTCTACTGTTTATTGTGCCTTCCGTTACTTCAGGTTCGGCATCGTCGATAGTTTTGACCGCCACTGTCTGCGCCGTCCACCAGCTGCGCGATGCAATAACCTACTTCAGCGCTGCGTGCCGGGAGCAGCCCGTACGCGAATGGTTGGAGAGTCGACCCCGGAGGCCGTTTGGCAACATCTTTTTGGTATGCGGGCTCAGGACGGTGACCAATGCCCGGGTACAGCAGACTCGCCACAGCCAGATCGACGTTGCCGCCTCCGTCTCAGTGCCGGTCGCTTCTCTGGCTCTGGCCGCCCCTTTCCCGCCGGAGAACCGGCTTTCTATGCTATCCATAGGGCGGGAGCACCTCGCAGCGCAAATTAATGCAGGCCGGCTGCAGGGGCAATTTTAGGTATCAGGCTGGCGTGCAACAGGCGCTCAGAGTCAAGCGTCGCGCAACCGGCGAAAATGTCGAGTTCCACCCGTCGCTCGTTCTGGTCCCTCCCACCTGGTTCAAGACCGCCGCGACCGTGTTTCGGGGCGTCCTCGACGTGCACGTGTATTACGGCTCCCCCCAGAAGGCGCCGACGCCCGAATAGCGCCACGCCACGCTCACGCGCGAGCAGTTTAGCGCTTTCGCCAGGCGCTGGACCGGGCGCCCCGACGAGGAGGCAGCCGGCCGCCAGGTCATCCTCACCACCTACGCCACCGGCCAGCAATGCTTCCTGCAACACGCCAGGGAATACCTATACCCGTCGGGCAACATATACCGGGAGCTCATGTCCAGGTCGCGCAATAGAAGGCGCAGACCCAAGGTGACGGCGGCCAACCACGGCACGCAGGTCTACGACCCTTCGCACGACAGGATCGTCGAGGCCGAGCTCGCGCAGGACGAGATCGACGAGATGGGCGAGGCGGCCTTCGACGCGTGCGAGGCGACCGCCGCGAGCCGCGGCGTAAACGAAAAGCAGGCGGCGCGCGCGGGCGGCGAAAACGACGACCCCTCGGACGACGAGGAGGAGGAAAACGGCGGCGGCATGCAGCTCGCGCCAACCGCCGCCGAGCTGGCGGATGCGGCCGAGCTCAACCCGGAGGGCGACGACGCGCCCGAAAACCTCGGATTAGACGATGAGCTCAATGCCCGTCTGCGCGCGGAAGGCTAACTGCCATTCGTCCAAACGCAATATGCAGCCTCGGACCTGCAGAACCTGCGCAGGGCGGACGAGGGCGGCCTGCCCATGTACGTGCGAATTCATCACCAATCCGTACTGTACGAGAGGTGGCTCGCTGCCAACCGACTGTAAGATACTATAGCGCATTACGGTCATCACCTGCTCACACCGGTTGCACTGCACAGCATCCAAGACTGCCGGACAGCAACCGTCACGCAATCTCCCCGTTGCAACCGAGAGTAAGGTCTTGCGAGGAATGTCATGGGTAGACCGGCCGGGAAGCCGGTTCGACGGTCCAGTGCGGAATCCGAAGGCGCCTTCTGTCTACATATTTGAGTCCTCATCTTCGTCTACCTCCATCATCACCCTTGCCACCCTTCTGCCCTCGTCACGGTCTTCATCCTTGTAGATGCTCAGTCCGTGGGCGGCGAGAAACTTGAATTCACCTCCCCACTCCCGCTTCAGCCAGCCCTTTTCCTCTTCCGTGTACGGCGCCGACGGAGCAGCTTCAGCCTTGTCCTTTCCCTTGCCGCCATCCGACACCTCCCGGTTGGTACCGTGATCCAAACCCAAGCGACCAGCCTGTGCTGCGGCCCATCTCTGGCGCTCCGAGTCAGGCCAGGTTGCGTTGATCACGTAGTGCGTCCCTGGCTTGAACATGGAAGGGCCAACAACAGGGCCGATAGGAGGCCCACTGAGCTTAAGAACCCAGAGGCGGCGATTGACAAAGTATCCGAGCCGTCGGCCATCCTGTGCGGTAATTGCCACATCTTTGCCGTCGTCTCCAAGGCCCCTGGGCACAATGTCGGAATAATCGCCAGTACTTGGGTTGCCGACAATGTTGCAGACGGAGGTAGGCACGTGGAGAACGTTCCGCAGATGAAGCGTGCCGTGAGCTCCGGGGCCAGAGCGCTTCGGGAACAGTTTGACTGGGAGGTGAACATCGCCAATGCCGAGAGCTTCCAGCGGGTTCGTCATGATATATGAGGTCGCGACGGTCGGGAACGGCGTGTACGTGGAAAACCAAGCACGGTCACGCGCGACACTGGAAGAAAGGGGAGCGTCAGCCTCCTCGTGTCCTCGCAAGTTCACCCCATGATTCCCGTCTGGTCTTCGCTGCGAATCGGAACCTACTGCACGTTGGAGCCGCTCGCCAGCACCCAATCCGGGCAAAGCCCTGGTGTCCCGCTTGGAGTTGCCACGCCGGATGCCCGATCCAAGTTCGATGGTGTAATTTGTGATGAAAGCCAAAACCAGCCCACCATGCAGTGAAGAAGAATTGTCGTTTTGTTTGGCGCAACTCCAAAACCCGGCCCCCAATCCCAACATGTGCTGCGGTGCCGCCCCCGCGTCCCCCCCTTCCCCCCATTTCTGCAGCCACCCACGTGCAATAAAACGTGATGGTCAGCTGGCAAAAGAACTCTCCGAGCGCTCCAACCACTGCCCGAGCCTTCGCGGTGCGAAAAGCTCACGTTTCCGGCCTGCGTCGGCTTTGAGCGTGAGCGGAGCCGAGGAGCATGCGCCCAGGAGGCCGGGAACTGTAACCAGGGAGCTGGAAATGGAGCTGGAAATGGAGCTGGAAATGGCACACTGCACCAAGATTACATGGTTCCAAACATGCCGCAGAGGGCGATCCACTGCCAGCATACAGTCGCTTACAAAATCGGTTCAATAACATACGCGTACGTTGCACTAGCTCACTGGTTGCGCTGCATGGCGAAGCCGTTTCCGGCTCGGCAAAAGCATGGATCCCACCGTGGTAGAGTCCTGTGAAGCCGTTTCTGGCTCTGGCGAAGGCAGGGATGATGCCTGTAATATCCACACAGGTTCAATGTGCGCCCGCTGGGTAGAAAAATGAGCCCTTATGATGACTCCCTTAGGCTTCGCCGCAGCAGGTTTTGGCGCACCAGCACTCGTTAGCCTGGTGCTGCGACGAACCCTATCGCATCGATCCGTGGCTCCATCGGTTTTCGCGGGTTTGTTATTTTTGGCTCCTTGCTCGGCGGGTGTTCAACAACGTCAAGGCTTGGCCAGTAGCCCAGCTTCGGCCGGCGTCTCAGAAGGTTCCCGGAAAGGGCGGGCCGTCCCGGTTTGCGAGTCCTCCACACCCTGTCCATGGACGGACCAGTAAAGGCGGCAATTCACCCCTCGCCTCGGACCCACGTGACGGCGCCTTAGGAAGGTCCCTAAATGCCATCTCTCCCGCCCGTCGAATGCAGCCCCGGCGCCGCACGGCGTAGCTCTGGCTTGACTCGGCAGGTCGATCAGGCTCAAAGAGGTGCAGCGGGCCCAAGCCATCCTCCGCGGTCTTCTGTCGGTTCGGACCGGCTATCATCAGGCCCATCCGCCTCGGGACTCACCGCGGGACTTGGTTAATTAGTCCCGTGGTGGGGTCTTGGCGTCAACGACCGGGGGTTTTGCAGCCTAGAAGCGGGGCTGCCTGGAGTGCTCGGACCAGCTGGCCCACAACATGGGTCTTTGGTGGGCGCGAAGGTCTGGCAATGATGACATCCTTCCACGACCTCGACGTTGCAACCGCCACGCACACAAACTAAGTTCCAGCCTAAGGACACCATCGCCGACATGACGGCACGCAAACCACTCCTTTTCAACGGCATCCTAGACAGCAGAGGGTGCCAGACTCCCCTGGCGTTCGTCATAGAGCAGGCCAGAGGCCTGCGCTAATGTTTGGATCTCCCGAACAAGGACAACGTTGACGGCCGTAGGACAACTTGAAATGTGAGTTATCTGGTCTTGCCGTGCTATTTTGCTCTATTCAGGTGCAGGTCCACCAAAGTGCAGGTCCACCATAGCAGTGCAGGTCCACCAATGCTCAGTCTACCCTGGCCCCTATCGAAGCCTGAAAGCCGCATTCCCCACCCCAATACCGATGATGTCTGGTTCGCTAATCCGCTAAGGGAGATGATGGTGAGATGCATAAGTTTATATACGCCATTATATGTGAGCGCCATATGGGGCCCGCCTCACAGGCGCTGCCTGGCTTCGTCTCGACAGAGGCAGTTATTCGCAGGGGGCGTTCAGATTCGCTCTCCTTTATGTAAAAGGAAGTGTGTGAGGTGCACTGCGGGATCGCTCATCCAGCAGGCAAAAGGTGTGTGTCTCTTCTGGCTAGATCTAGGCTAATCTGTGCGGTGGCGTGCCAGGTCTAGGGCACGGCCGATGGCCCGTGCCTATGCGTGCCTGAGGCACCTCAGACAGGAAGCAAACTGATTCTTTGCTTCCCTGTGTACTTTGTGACTTCTTTGCCACCAGAGAGCTATCCGCGTCTGTCAGTCTGAGCCCTGGAACCAAGCCTTGTATCTGCCCCGTCCTGTTGCGCCAATCAATGGAGCATTCATGCTAGCCGCCAGCTAGCACAGAAATCCTTGAGCGTTACAAACCCGAGCCCCTTACGAAGTCGCATCCCAGCCGGGCGGATCATGGCCCCGCTTTGAGTGACCCGTCGACGGTGCGCCCCCATCTTTGGCCCTCACCTTCGCTCCCACAGCCGCCCGTGGTCCTCCGTCTCCTGGTCGGCCGCAGTCTCACACGGCCGCGTCGAAACAATCAAGTGGATCCTCGAGAACGGTGCCGCCCGAAACCTCGGCGATTGATGGCTCGCGGTCAATTTTCTCATTGAATTCCCTTCATTGCACGGAACCCCACCCCACCCTTGCGGCAATTACGGATTCCCTCTGCCTACCACCTACTCGTTTCGCAAGTTCCCGCTCGTCTTGGTGCAGTGCGAAGCGGTTGCGTACTTCAGTCAACAGGTTCCGAACTAGTCCGCACCACATTCGGGCACATCGTTTCCACGCCATGTTCAGGGACAGCTCTGTTCGGGGTCATCAATACATCCGGACAACCGCAGACACGTCCAGTCTAGTCTCACTCCCTTGGTCCAATGGCGATCTTCGACACCCATGCGCAGACATTGTTTGTGGCTGCAGATGTTGTTAGCCATCCACCGACGGTTCAGGGTTTAGCCCGCCAAATCATAGCCAACCATTCTGCCCTCAGCATGCCGTGGGGCGTCCTTGGCAATGCAATAACGAACGCATGTCTGTCGAGCTGGCCGGGGGAAGACTGAATTTCCCAAGCTCGCCATTTGCCCCGCCGCGGGGCCCCATCCATCGTTGGGGAGGCAAGCCGACCGCCAGTTTCCCTCCGCCGCCTCCAGAGACACAAGCCTCCATAGGGGAACCCATGGCGGCCCGAGGGATGAGTGAGGTCCAGTGCTACCTAAATGCGAGGTTTGCACGCGCAAAGGTCAGGCTCGCTGGAGAGTGGGTGGTGGTTAGGCTCAATCGCTCCGAAGGCATGCTGGTGGCTGGCAAAAGATGCATACCTCTTGCATTTCTATAGCCTACCATTTGGCCCTCGGCGCCCCCAATTTACCCTCCCGGGGGAATTGCCAGAAGCTGCTCTGTTTTCTTTCTTGTGCCATCAATGTTCTTCTCTCCCCGCGATCTTCCTTTTGCTTTTCCTGCCTTCGTGGGTCGCGTTCCCATATTGTACATCCCTTGCGCTATACTTCAAAGTCGTCCCTCTTGATCCGAACCAGGTCTTCGCCCGTCGGCTATTTTTCGGCCACCATCAAACACAAATCGCATCGGCACCCGACTCTGTTGCCTTGCCCTGCCCTGTCGCGCTTGCATCTCTGCTGCTGGTGCCCTTCCAAACAATGGGCTCGGGAAAACACACTCGGCCCTAGAACGTCGGCAGTGCCTTCCCCTCTCGGCTTCACTACTTGTATTCTATATTTTCTGCCTCTCCTGCATTTCCTCTTTTATCCCTGGCCATTGATTTTCTATCGCCGTCCACCATGGATTTGCCGTCGCGGCCCGCCGACCGCGGCGGTTTCCACATAGCGATCATATGTGCCTTGACCCTCGAGTCCAATGCCATCGACCTCCTTTTCGACGAAATTTACGACACAGGGTACGGACGTGCCATCGGCGACAATAACACATACACCACAGGGCGCGTCGGCAACCATGCCGTCGTACTCCTTGTACTCCCAAACATGGGAAAGGAGGCTGCGGCCGCGGCGTCGGCGCACATGCTCTCCAGCTTTCCCATCATCAAACTCGCCTTAGTAATCGGCATCTGCGGAGGTCTCCCTCATATAGGTGGTGAGGAGGTCTTTTTAGGTGACGTGGTTATTAGCAGGAGCATTGTCAACTACGACTTCGGCAGACAGTACCCAGACAAATTCGTCGTCAAGTCCAGCGTCGAGGACAGCCTCGGGAAAGCCAACAAGGACATCCGAGGATTGCTGAACTTTTTCGACCGGGAGCACGACTTGGGAGTTCTGCAGTCAAAAGCCGTGGCGAATTTGAACCGACTGCAAGCCGCTGCGATTGCGAAAAGGCGAAAGGCCAAGTACACCATGCCTCCCGACGACACCGATAAGTTGTTCCCTCCGGACTACCAACACGCCCATCGCAACAAAGAATGCGACGCTTGTGCGGCACATTCCATGCGCTTTTGCGAGGAGGCCTCCAAACTATCCTGCGATGTAGCAGGGTGCGACCTTTCCCTCCACAAACCGAGGCAGAACCGCCAGCAGGAGCGCCCGGCAGAGCTCGTCCCCCAAATCTTCATCGGTAAAGTGGCTTCGGGCAACGCGGTCATGAAGTCGGGCCAGCATCGGGACAGGATCGCCAAGGAGTACGAGGTAATCGCCTTCGAGATGGAAGGAGCCGGGGCATGGGACGAGGTTCCTTGCATCGTCGTCAAGGGCATCTGCGACTATGCCGACAGCCACAAGAACAAGCAATGGCAAAACCTCGCGGCGGCAACGGCGGCTTCAGTGGCCGTGGGGATCCTTGGTAAATACGAGGTGGCAGGCGCCGCTACCAGGGCCACAGCGACTTCTGCCGAAGGCGCGCTTCGCATTCGACCCCTGCCCGAGCAGGCCCTGGATCGCGTAACGCACAACTACCACAACCAATCAGGGTCTGGCCCGAATCTCCAAGGGAGGAGCACGTTCAACTTTAGGGGTCAGTAGCCTTTGTTTTAATTCGGTGCATTGTATCACTCTTGGGAATATCAAGAGGTCAAGGACCCTCGCGATTGGGATATTGGCATCTCGGCAGATTTTAGGCCTAGGTTGCTGTTCACCGGGCGCTCTAGGAAGAAGGCAAGCAAGATCTCGGCGCACACATTGAACTACCTCCGCGGCTATGAGAGACTGTTCAGCAAGTTCGTGGACGACTTCCTCGGGCCGGAGAGAGCCTCGGTGACCGGATCGGGAGGAGTGCTTCGTTAGTACAAGCGCTACCATTTAGTGACGCACAGCAACTAACATGACAAAAAGAAGTCGGCACCCATTATTATATCCCGCTCTCAAAGAACAGATATTTTGTGGGACGGGCGGAAGTCCTCGGCAGACTCGAGGAGAAGCTGTTTGGCGAGGATGGCCCTCCACGCGTCGCCCTCGTCGGGCTCGGCGGCATCGGCAAAACACAAGTGGCACTGCAGCTCGCCTACTTAACGCAGGAGAACAAGTCAGGGTGGTCCGTCTTTTGGGTGCCGACTTTGAGCATGGCAAGCTTCGAACAGGCGTGCGTCGACATAATCGGGGAGCTGGGCGTTCCACTTGGTGAGGGTGAGGGTGCCAAGGACGCATTCCGCCGCCATTTTAGCTCGCCGACGGCGGGAAAGTGGCTGCTGATTGTTGACAACGCCGACGACAGGGATGTTCTGCTCGGGCAAGGCAATGAAGGCGGAATAGACGACTACCTGCCGCAAAGCAGCGGTGGCCGGATCCTGTTCACGACTCGGTCTCGAAAGGTGGCCACCAGTGTTGCCAGAAACAATATCGTCAGCCTATCAGAAATGAGTCGTGGCGAAGCACGAGACTTTTTGGAAAAGTCATTGGTCGAAACAAGTTTACCGCCGGAAAACCTTGTTGATGAATTCCTAAAAGAGCTCGCCCATTTGCCGCTGGCGATCACCCAGGCGGCCGCTTACATGAACGAGAACCAGGTATCGATTGCGGAATACCTTGGAATTTTCCGCAATACGGATCGGGACAAAGTCGAGCTACTAGCCGCAGAATTCATAGACAACACACGGTACAAGGAGACGCAGAACGTGGTGGCAACGACATGGATCATTTCGTTCGAGCAGATCCACAAGATCAATGCGGACGCGGCGAAGCTGCTCTCATTCGCGGCATGTGTCGAGCCCAAGGCCATACCGCGGTCGATGCTGCCCAGTGTAGGGACAGAGCAGCGAATGACGGGGGCGATCGGGCTGCTTTGCGGGTATGCGTTCCTGGGTAAGCGAAGGGATGGCGGCATGTTCGACATGCACAGTCTGGTGCACTTGGCGACACGGGAGTGGGTTAAGGGGAAAGGAGATACGGAGAAGATAATGGAAGACGCTTTGGCGCAGCTGGCGGCAGTTTTCCCCAGCGATAAGTGGGAAAATCGCGAGCGATGGAGGCAGTATATGCCGCATGCGCTTAAAATGCTTCAGACGGATGGAGCGGCGAGGAGTGGTGAAAGTGAAGCAATGAATCGATTGAGATTTTGGGCAGGGCGGTGTCTACAAGTGGACGGACGGATCCGGGAGGCGGTCGATTTATTGGAGCACGTGGTGGCTGTCCGAGGGAGAACGCTCTCGGAGGAACACCCTAATCGACTGGCGTCGCAGCACGCACTCGCCATGGCATATCGGGCCGACGGGCAGGTTAAAAAGGCGGTCGATTTGTTGGAGCACGTGGTGGCTGTCAAAGGGAGAACGCTTTCGGAGGAACACCCTGATCGACTAGCGTCGCAGCACGCACTCGCTATGGCATATCGGGCTAACGGGCAGGTCAAGAAGGCGGTCGATCTATTGGAGCACGTGGTGGCTGTCAAAGGGAGAACGCTTTCGGAGGAACACCCTGATCGACTAGCGTCGCAGCACGCACTCGCTATGGCATATCGGGCTAACGGGCAGG
>JNVV01000035.1:102653-186175 GCA_000733355.1 Falciphora oryzae
TCGCCGGGGCATACCAGGCCGACGGGCAGGTTAAGAAGGCGGTCGATCTATTGGAGCACGTGGTGGCTGTCAAAGGGAGAACGCTTTCGGAGGAACACCCTGATCGATTAGCGTCGCAGCACGCACTCGCCGGGGCATACCAGGCCGACGGGCAGGTTAAGAAGGCGGTCGATCTATTGGAGCACGTGGTGGCTGTTAAAAGGAAAACGCTCTCGGAGGAACACCCTGATCGACTGGCGTCGCAGCACGTACTCGCCGGGGCATATGAGGCCAACGGGCAGGTTAAGAAGGCGGTCGGTTTGTTAGAGCACGTGGTGGCTGTTAAAGGGAAAACGCTCTCGGAGGAACACCCTGATCGACTGGCGTCGCAGCACGTACTCGCCGGGGCATATGAGGCCAACGGGCAGGTCAAGAAGGCGGTCGGTCTGTTGGAGCACGTGGTGGCTGTCGAAGGGAGAACGCTCTCGGAGGAACACCCTTCTCGACTGACGTCGCAGCACGAACTCGCCAGGGCATATGAGGCCGACGGGCAGGTCAAGAAGGCGGTCGGTCTGTTGGAGCACGTGGTGGCTGCCCGTGGAAGAACGCTTTCGGAGGAGCACCCGGATCGACTGGCGTCGCAGCACGCACTCGCCGGGGCATATGAGGCCGACGGGCAGGTCAAGAAGGCGGTCGATTTGTTAAAGCACGTGGTGGCTATCCGTGGGAAAACGCTCTTGGAGGAACACCCTGATCGACTGGCGTCGCGGCACGCGCTCGCACGTGTTCGTGGAAAAACGTTTTCGGAATAACCACGTCTCAGGTGCCACGACTTTATATACGATAGATTTATGCGTAAGGTGATAAGAACTTGTAGAGGCAAATAGTAAATGACAGCCTAACAGACACACAGACAGAATTTATCACGCCCGGGGCTAGGCCTAAGTGCGCGCCGATAAAGCGAGGGACGGCCGAGGGCGGACGCCACTGCAACTGGCCGCTGAGACTAGCACGTGGCCGTTACGAAACTTCTCGAATGACGACTTTACCATCTCCCCGCCCACCACCTACTGCCTGCCCTTACTTATATACCTAAAACGTGGCAAATAGAAAGCCCAAGAATGTGAAAAAATGTTGTATAGCTAATGTGTTGGATGGTGGCAGCTCCGTATAGCAAACTGGGGTGCTTTGGATCTATGACGTATCAAATTTAGTTTCGGTTGGATTGGCCCTCGCGACCGCTGGATGTCGCTGTCGGCCAGTTAACGGTGGCCAAAAGGTAACGAAGCGGGGGGTGCTGGCGTAAACGGCGACTTGCGTCAACCGCTCACCGTAAACGCGACTGCATATTAGAGTGCCCGCAGATTAATCAACCAGTTTCCACTGCGTCGGCTGTTGCCTGGTCCTTTGGATCGCGATTTTACGTGTATAACGCCTCCCAGACGCGCAGGGATCAACTTCGAGCGCTACTTCGAAAGCGCGTATCTTTTCCCGCGCACAGTCGATCCAGCACGCGGTCGTCCCGCGAGTCGCGACACCTCTCTTCACTCTGCAGGCACTGTGTTGAAGCACGCCAGGCAACTCCGCGGTGGAAAGAAGAGCCCTTAGCATAACTTGCGCCAATCCAGAGGAGTATTTGCAAGGCTTAATCTGGGGAGCGCAATCCATGCACACGATCCTGGGCGTTGGCATAGGGCCGTTCCATTTCCATCCTCTTCCGGCCCCACAATCTTAGAGCCTATGATACAGTACAAAGCTCGCATGCCCATCTGCTATTCAGCCACCCAGTCGTCCTCAGTTCCGTACCACGTCGTTTTGCGGCCGGGTATCATCTGTGGCCAAACCGACTCCGTAATACTAGCCACCTGTGCTTTAAAATCTAAGCGATCACGCGAACCTCGTTCATGAAAGTTGGCCATGGCTACTACCCGAGCCGGATGTGCCCACAAGAAGATAGAGATCACAGACAATAATTGCTCCAATTGATCACCTTGGACCTCTTTTTGCTAGGTACACGCACGTTGACAAAAGTCGCCGTGCACGGCGCTTGACATTCCTAGAGCCGTTACAAAGGGGGTTAATGAGTGAGAGCGATAATGGATGGCGAGAAGCAGCAGATTGATGGCGTTGCAGACCCAACTCGCCTGCCTTCTCTCGCAGGTTCGGGATGCAGGACGTCTGGCAAGCGTCGGTGGCCAATCGATGGGCTGGGCTGACAGCATCATCCTGGCAATGGCTCCCCTGGGCATAATCACCACTATTGTCGGTGCTATCAGAGTTGGCGGCCCTTCGTGGCTCAAGGCCATCATTGGAAGGGCAAGGGGAAGCCGCGCCGTCGTCGAGTCCGAGCTGGTGTCCTCTACCTCGCATGAGGTATGCGAGCTCTGGAACGGCCGGGAGATTGTTAGTGTATTAGGGAAAGGACCGATTCTGGAATTCATTATCCTATCGTGCAAGGAAAGCGGGGAGAAATGGAGTGCAGGCGCGGGCAACGAGTCGGCAGACTGGTGCAACGAGTGGAACAGAAAGTGATTCGGTCGGTGATCAGGAGGCTGGCCCAAAGATTATAAAACCGAGGGGTGCCGAAGAGTATTTGCCAGAATACCGTCAGAAGGGAGTGTTCTAGTGGCCACAGACGGCCCAGGACGCGTTCGAAAACCTCAAACGAGCCTTCCGGGACGCAACCATCCTGCGTCATTGGAGCCACTTCAGGCATCCTGTCCCAACAAACTGACGGTCGTTGGCACCCAGTGGCGTTCTACTCTCGCAAACTGACGGAAGCAGAACAACGCTGGGCCACAGGCCAACAGGAACTGCTGGCGATTATCGAGGGCTTGGAGCACTGGCGACAGTACCTAGAAGGTATGCCTCAAGTGTTCAAAGTACTCACAGACCAAAAGACCTCCGAGGTCGATTTGCACGATGGGCGTACCGCCTATCACAGTTCGACTTCGAAATCGAGCACCAGGCGGGAGCATCAACCCTGCAGACCCTCTGTCCAGGAGGCCAGACTACATGGGGGAGAGATCACCTACGAGGACGTGATCCCCTCACTGGCGAAGAAGCTCAGCCTCGCGTAGGAATTGCCGTTAGGACTCGTAGCCCAGATCGCACAGATAAGCGTGACGGAGGATACACCTGAAGCCGCCAACGCATATGTGGCCAAAGCCCGGCAGATTAGAGATGCCTCCAGGAAGGAGAGGGCGCAGGTAGCGCAGTCCAACCCAGGTGTGGTTGATGCCTCCAGGAAGGAGAAGGCGCAGGTAGCGCAGGAGCCCCGTCTGCATAACCAGACATGCCCGGGGGCTGGTGGCTCCTTTCAAGCTAAGGAGTTACCGGGACTGCAGATGGCCAAGCAAGTTCCTATCGCGCTCCTCACGCGTGGACAGGCCCGCAAGGAGGAGCAGAGCCGCATTAGGCCAGCGATTGCCCCGACCTTCCCAGAGAGAAGAGTCGTTAGATGACGTGGAGTTATGGGCTTGGGGGGCTGTTCATGACCAGTCTCTCCCTCGTGCTGTGGTCACCGGGCTGATGCAGCACGAAACGGCATGGGCCGACGAACCAAGGCGACCAACCTACCACGCGATCCGGCGGCTGCAGCCAATGGATTCACAGGTGGTAGCGTTGGCGTCTTCGGTACGTAACGGGGCCGGGAAGACAAGTGACTACGTGCTCAATGGAGACGGAGTTTTGTACTTCAAGGGACACGTCGTCGTGCCCGCCCTCGCGGGAATGCGAGAGGAAGTGTGCAAATTACACCATAATGACCCCAGAGCAGGGCATTTGGGTGTGCACAAGACCGTGGAGCTAATTAAGCGTAAATTCCACTGGGACAACCTTAATCGTAATATCAAAGCGTATATCCAGGCTTGCGAGCCATGCCAGGGAGCTAAAATGCCAAGGCACCGTCCCTACGGTAAGCTGCAGTCGTTGCCACTTCCAGAATATACTTTCCAGGAGATAGGAATGGACTTCATTACCGGGTTGCCGTCGTGCACCCAGTCCGATGGAAGGACTTATGATCAGATCCTTGTCGTGGTAAACAGGTTCACAAAGTATGCCCTTTTTATGGGACTTAATCGGTTCACACACTAAACCTACGCACACCCCCACAACGGCCGATATCGCCGATTATGTAATTTTGCGTGCGCCACACGCGCAAATCCACACATGACACAATTTTGACTGCCGGCCACGTTGCAGGGGACTTTGCACAACAACGAACAGCGCTACAAACAACTTAAGGCTATTCCCAAGCCCGCCATGACGTCGCCAACGCCGTCAGGGCACTCTGAAAGCGACGGGGACGTTCGCAGTCCCTCAGAGAACCCAGAAACACACGTCTGGCATACAGATTGGGACGGAAAGCCATAGCGCGCGGCTTTGCCGGACGATCTCCTGTCAACCCTTTGCGAACGGGCCGCCTACCTGCAAACGGAGGATAAATACAAAAAATATAAAGAAAAAGGGACCTCCTCTACCACGCGGATCAGGCACGACTACAGCAATAAAGCCTGGCTGGGAGAGTTGCCCTTGCGCGTTTCTGGCTGGTGCCTCGATATCCTTAGGTCCCTGCACTCCCAGGCACGTCGGGCGCGTCTTTTTCCAGCCCGTGAGCCCCTGCCGGCTTGCACGGGGTCGGTGCGCCGGGAGTTTGGCCTACCGTGCGCTCACGAGATCTGGGAGGTCCTCGAGGGCCTAGAAAAGGGCACGCGGGCCGGCTTTACCCTTGAAAAGGTTAACGACTTTTGGGTGACCCAGGCACTACCTCGCGATACTAACGATCCCTACTGGGGAGTGCAGGACCCCGTAGGGGTCCGGAAAGGCCGGCCACGGGGTCAAGGGCCGTTTAGCGACGACGAAGGGGTGCCAGAGGGCCCTAGGCCGCGCGGCCGGACTGCCAACGGTATCCGTGATACTGCCAGACGCAATTACTCCCACTGGGAGTTGGGGGGCACCCTCGAGGCTGCAGACGAGGCTGATTCTGGCACCCCCCTTGCCGCGGTTACTGCGGCCTCTCCTGCACTCTCTGTGATCGTTGTCGCTTCCGTAGGGCCGGCAGGCCCTGCCGGCCCTTCCGGCCCTGCAGAAGAGGATCCAGACGACCCCTGGGCGCATCTGCCGGTTACAGAGGTGGAGAGAAAGGCTGCAGAGGAGACTATTGCACAAAGGGTGGCTGCAAGGAGGGCACGGGAGGTGCGGGAGGCGTCACAGGACCGCTTTGATCAAGAGTTCCGGAGGGAGATGGAGTGCGGGCATTGGGACGAGGAGGGTCGCTGGATTATAGAGTAGATTTAAGGCTATCGATTCATTTATTTTTCACCTCTGAATAGCTTCATTTCGTTGTTCTGCGGCCTTTTTTATCTTTGGGGTTGATGGCCTGTGTTTTTTTATATCGGTGCGCCACAGAAAATCACATGATTCCGATACCGGCCGTGGCGGAGGTGTGCGTACGATTACTGTGCGTAGGTTTACCGTGTGAACGGATTAAGTCCCCTTTTTATCCCAAGCCACAAAATAGACAATGCAGCCACTGTGGCCAAGATCATGTGGGATCAGGTGGAATGCCGGTTTGGCACCCCTGAAGGCATAGTCTCAGACCGCGGGTCCATCTTCACTAGCCAGTTCTGGGCCGAGTACCGTAAGGCCCTTGGCACGCGGCGCCGCTTGTCCACCGCCTACCATCCTTAAACGGATGGATAGACGGAACGGACCAACCAGACCATCGAGAAGTACCTCCGAGCGTTCGCCGCCAGACGGGGAGAGCGAGGCTGGGCCAACATGCTGCACGAAGCGATGTTCTCCTACAATAACGCTTGCCACAGCACCACCAAAGTTAGCCCGTTCGAAGCGCTGTACGGCTATTACCCTCGAATGATTGAAACGGTGACCGATACCAAGGACCTAAAGGTACAAGGCGTACGGGAACGCCTTACCCATCTCCGCAGGGTGCGAAAGGACCTCAAGAAAAGTTGGGAGGAGGCAGTGGAGAGCCAACGCCGCTACTACAACCAACGGAGGGACGCTCGCCAGTACCAGAAGGGCCAAGTGGTAGGCGTGTCGACACGCCACTTCAGGTTTAAGGCGGGACAACGGAAACTGGCACCCACATACATCAAAGGGATTGTCACGAAAGTTGTTAGTCCGTCGGCGTATCGGATTAAGCTGCCGGAGCAATACAGCCGTCTCCACGACGTCTTTTCGGTGTCGCTACTCGAGCCGTGGGACACCTCACACATGGAGCCCGTGGAAAATCTCAAAGGGGCAAAAGCAGCGTTGGCGGCGTTTAAAAAAAAAAGAGAAAAACCCACGCACATAAAAACTGGGACGACATGTCGCCACCCTAAACCCTCGCTCAAGCCAAACCCCATTTCTCCCTCCAAACTCTGGTTCTAAACGAACAGCGCGTCGTCGACGCGTTGGGGGTTACAAATACCACATCGACAATGGACCGCCGCCGTGTTGTTAACCGGGGACACATCCTAAGACCGGACCAGCGCCCAACGGCGCAAACGGGCCTCGAGGGCGTCGGGAGAATCCTCCGAGCAAGGCATCATTGCCCACAGGGCATCAGGGTTGCCAGGCAGGGTCAGGCGCAAGACCATCGACCGGCACCAGCTCGCAACACGCAGGTCGTGGTGCTTGCCGTGGAGGACGTCGTTGCAGAACGCCTCGAGCGCAGGGGGAACACCCTTCACGCCCGAAAACTTCATGGGGAGATAGTCGGGCGTTCCCACATTGAAACCGTTCAGCTTCACAAGCCACTAGTAGTCGGGACTGGAAGCAAAAGGGGAGCGAGCCCGGAAGTGAGTCGTAACGGCTCGCCCCAGGTCCATCTCGACCACCTGAACGTTCCAACGAGCGCGGTAGATGTGGTCGGCATAAAGCCGACGAGAGATCGCCGAAGCAGGGTTTTGGGGGTCCGCCAAAGTCGTAACGGACGTCAGCCAGCGTGCTGGGCGCCAAAAGCCTACTGATTGTCGTTCGTGGAAGGCGGCCGCCGATGCGAGGAGCCCTGAGCTGGGAGCTCGGTTGGATCGCCGTTTGCATCGCCGTTTGCATCGACCGTCGTGCTGCTGGGCGCGGTGGGTGGTTGGATACTGCTGCAAGCCGTAACTGTGGGGGGGTAGCTGATACGGAGAGCTTTGTGCCAGGAGGTCGGTTGGTTCCCCGTTTGCGTCGATGGTTGTGTTGCTGGTTCCGGTGGCGTTGGTTGGTTAGTCCGGACGAGGAGGTTAATTTGCCCATGGGTTTTCCCACAAGGCTTTTTCCGAAAACATCCCGTCTTGTATAGTCCACGTTAGTTCCCATCCCCAGAAAACATGCAGCAAACGGAACTTACATGTTTCCAGCTTTGATATCCGACTTATCGCTGGCGCCGAGGCCAATAGCAGCCACACCCGCCGCAAGCTCGTCGACGCGCTTAGCGGATTGCCGCTCCCATGGATCGACCTTGCTTATAGTTTCCACCCGGTCAAGGATGACGAGCCCGTGCATTACCGTCCATTTACGGACATAGTGGCTTGTAAGCTCGTTAAACCTTTTGGTGATATACCGGGTGAAGGATGTGGTAGAAGGTAAGATAGTTTCCAGTTCACCGGAGCCTCACTGCCGTATCAAACGAACTTCAAGGCTGTTTCCACCTGCCCTGCCTACCTACTTTACACGTTTGCACCCTCTACCCACCTTACTTTTGTTGAGATTTGCCCCCTCCCCCAGGTTGATTCCGGCAATCCCTTCTCCCGACGATCAATCATCACTTTTCTCCCCCGGGGTTCCAGGCATCCCGGCAGCCCGCTTAGCATCTATATTCGCATAAACCGCGTTTCCGGCTAGCCGTTACTATCCTGCGGCAGTTTGTTTTTCTTCCTGTCACCCGGCAGCCGCCGGTGTAGCAATCGCGCGCTCGGCAAGCAAAGTAATTAAAGCAAAACCAGCAATCAGCCAGCAACCCGCCTGGTGAGCTGATTCCCAGCTTCAAGCGCCGTGGCTTAGTTGCCCTCCAAGTAACATTATCCTTAGTAGTCACTACGATGCCTGAGCCTGACAGGTCCTTTACCCGTTCGCGGGCCCGAAGCGACGTTTCCGACGGCAACCCCTCTTCGCCGAAGCGCCTTTGTCGGACTGAAGCACCAAGATTCAACGCCACAGCCATGCCGGTGGCTTCTTTTGGACTGTCTATGTATTACAAGAACGGGGGCTTGCGCCATACGAGCCAGAACGAGGGCTATAACGTTATTTACGACTACAAAGCCGACGGCTGGAAGGCTTTGCCCCGAGATTTGGAGAACTATACGAAAAACAAGTCGCTGGCAGGGAGGGAGGATCGCCACCTCTTTCTGGCGCTTCCTTCACTGTCTAAAACCGCCTCATTCGACTTGGTTCCGATCGGAAACGACTGGGAGATCGGTCTTCTGCTGCGCAAAATAAGAGAACAAGGCTTCCCAGATTTCGACCAGATCTGCTTCGCTTTCATGCAGAGCGACATGCCGGGTTCAATTGCTATCGAGCACGGTGGCGACTCCGATGCGACCCCTCCCACAGCGTTGGCGGCAGCGACTTTGGCTTCGCAAGAGGCAGTTTCGCCGCCGCCGCAAGGGCTGCTGCCCGCCGCACCCTCCGTGCCTGATGGACTTTCAAGATTCGCCCCCAAGGACGCGGACAGTCCCGATCCTGTTGCTGAGAAAAACAGCCAAATGGACATCGGCGAGCCCACAGACCATGGTAATGTTACATGCTCCAATTCTTTTTTTCTTGCTATCTGTCTAATTTTTCCGTCCCTTTTTGCAGTGTCCGAGTTAAATCTTCAAAATGAAATTGCCAGCGGCATGCTTCCCGAAGCTCCTTCGAACTTCAACGCGGGACTGGCGCCGGAAACGGTTCTAATAGACCTGACGATGAAAGGCGACAGTCCGGCCCAAGCGGGCGCCATAGACCGCCGCGGTGGAGGAACCGAGCAGACATCAACGGCGGCGACGCCTGTCGACTTGCAAGGCGGAGGCCACGCGGATGAGTCCAACATGGAGGTTGTAAACGAGGACGATAATACGGCCGAAAGCAAAATGCTTTCAATATGCCGCTGGTATTAGGACCAATCGGACGCAACCGAAAAGATTCGGTTCCCAAAGTTCCTCGGCATGACTTTGGACCAGCTGCTCCAAATAGAAAACCGGGGCGGAGCAAACCGCGGGATGCTTGCGATACCTGGAATCAAGAAGCCCATCTACTTGTACCAGGTATAGGGTAGCTTTGTTATCCTCGCTGCGCCGGCCGACAAGAACAACCAAAGATTCGCCCACGGGCTTGCCGACGAGACGGGCCCGGGCAAGACAGTCCAGACAAACCTCGTCGTCGTCACGATATCACAGCTCAACGATACCTGGACCGAAGTTCCCGAGGAATGGAAGTCGGGCGAGTCCGAGATCCACCTCAAGCATGGAGCTAGACACAACCAGCCCTTGCGCAGGTGGTAGCAATCCCCATCGGGGTCTGGACCCTCGCGGCAAGGTCGCCGCCGGATAGGAACAGAAAGACGTATCAGTTACCACACCGAACGGAACGACGACCCCGGGTTGGAGAAGAGCTGGGAACGGTCGACGCTGCATCTTGAATTCGTTGTCCGTCCCCACGAGCCAAAGCCTCCAGACGACTCTGGCCCTCGAGAGCTCGAATAGCGGGCTGGGCGATGCTGACGACGGAACCAGAACCGCCAGACGACCGGAGGCAGATGAGCCGGGAACGGGCGTCTGAGAGAGCCGCGAGAAGAACCGACCTGGGAGCCGCGATCGAACGCCGGCCGCTCTCGGACCGGGAGAATGCACGGTATTTGCGGGTCGCTTGCGCCAAAGGAGCGTTTCTAGTCGTCGACGCTGTCGGGAATATCAATAACCTGCCACAAAATTAGCATGCCTTGGAGACCAAGGCTTGGTGGGACGAGCGCCGCCTACCAACCGGCTAAGGATGGCTAAGAAGGGCATAAAAGGGACAGCTGGAGAAACGTGGTAGACAACCGAAAGACACGCTGCCAGCCAAATACCGCCGAGGAGGATGCAGAGCAGAATCCAGTGGGAGCGAAAATCGGAATCCAGGATATTCATATACGGGGCAGGGGAACAGGGAAGCGGAACAGCTCACCCGCACCACCACCGATATGGTGACTGTATTGTGCCTAGCTTAGCCCTTACCGCAACGACTACCACATTGTGCTCGACTCACCGCCCACCGCGATTGCTTCACACCCGCGTCGAAGCCTACAATTGACAGGCCGAACGATTCGATTACCTTGTGCCGTTACCATCCCCACTCGCGGGTCCTTGGTTAGGGAACATATGGCCGGTTTTTTTTTGTTAGGGGAAGACGTCATCTCGCCACTATCGGACGGAATGTGCCAGAATTTTCAGAACAGCTTAACGTTTAACTGATGGGAAAAAAGCATAAAATCTGTTGCCCCCCTTCGACCCTGCTAAGGGCAAAGAAATGAAAGAGAAAATGTATATTAGTTCATCGACGCACGTGTTGAAAGTCGCGCGAATTCAATCGCAAGCCTCAGCCGAAAACCCAAAAATCAGCACGCGTCCGGACGCGCAGCCAAGCGCCAAGGCTGACCCCGACGGCGCTACAGCCGAACTAACCAGGCGGTACTCGCGCGGCAGCCACAGCCGGTCCTGCGAATCCCGTGAGATCCAGACGCCGTCGGAACTGACGCCGTAGCCTCGGTACTGAGGCTTTTGCGGCTCCTGAGCGCCCTGACGCCGTTGAGGCTCCAGCGGCGTTGTCGGCGAGTCAAAAAGAGCGACCATTCCAATATCAGTGTTGAGAGATGAGCCGGTGGGATCGAAAGAGAGATTGAAGATGGTGGTGCCAATGTTAAGCGTTTGCAGGCACGCGCCGCTGTGCGCGTCCCAGATCTTAACGGTTTGGTCGTGCGACGCGGAAGCGATGCGGCGGCTGTCGTGCGAAAACGCGACCGGCCTAACAAAGCCGAACCAGTAGCGATGGCCCCCGAGCGTCTGTAGGCAGGCGCCGCTGTGCGCGTCCCAGATCTTGACGGTGCAATCCTCCGACCCGGAAGCGATGCGGCGGCTGTTGTGCGAGAACGCGACCGAATTGACCGAGCCGTCGTGGCCCTCGAGCGTTTGCAAGCAGGCGCCGCTGTCCGCGTCCCAGATCTTGACGGTTCTGTCGATCGACCCGGAAGCGATGCGGCGGCTGTCGTGCGAGAACGCGACCGAATTGACCGAGCTGCTGTGGCCCTCGAGCGTTTGCAGGCACGCGCCGCTGTGCGCGTCCCAAATCTTAACGGTTCTGTCGTCCGACCCGGAAGCGATGCGGCGGCTGTCGTGCGAAAACGCGACCGAATTGACCCAGTCGCTATGGCCTTCGAGCGTCTGCAGGCACGCGCCGCTGGCCGCGTCCCAGATTTTAACGGTTTTATCGTCCGACCCGGAAGCGATGCGGCGGCTGTCGTGCGAGAACGCGACCGATTTGACCCAGCCGCTGTGGCCCTCGAGCGTCTGCAGGCACGCGCCGCTGTGCACGTCCCAGATTGTGACGGTTTTGTCGTGCGACCCGGAAGCGATGCGGCGGCTGTCGTACGAGAACATTACCGAGCAGACCCAGTCGCTATGGCCCTCGAGCGTTTGCAGGCACGCGCCGCTGGCCGCGTCCCAATCATCTCCCATTATTGGCTCGGTCGTAATCCATCCTGGCACCTCGTGTTGGAATAGCCCCTTTATAATACTGCGGGATGGGCCGAACACAAGTGCTGAACCGTATGTCTGGAGGGGGCTGTTTTCGATTGGTCCTTTGTGGTATAGGATGAATCGGTGCGCATCTCGGACCAAATCGCTCAATCCAGATGCTCCTGATCGCCCCTACAGTGGAGTTAGGATAGTACTTAAAAGTAGTAGCAGCTAGAACGTACTTGTAGCAAGCGCTCGAGTTTTTGTACCGATATGATCCCCTCGGTCATGCTTCGGAAAAGGCTAAGTGCCTCGAGCCAGTAGAGATACCGTTCTCGGAGGAACGTATCGACGGCGCCGCCGTCCTGGAGGTCTTTATATAGTCCAGATGTTACTGCTCACTCCTTACAATGTTAGAAACAGTTTAAAAGCTTTTATGCGAGGTAAAGCGCGGAATTTTGCAAAAAAGAGATTGTTTGCAGCCCAGTAGAAGTATAGCACGTGTCGCCCTTACCGCTCTCTTCCAGGTGGTCTGCCCAGTAGACACACGCGTAACCTGCTGCCGCTAACGGATCTTGCTCAGGCTGCTTGGCCTGGTCGATAGGGGTTCCAGGGGCGCGCAGGCCGTATATGTCGCGCCGTAGCGTCTCTTTCATGACCCGCACCTTCCCCCCGAAAAATTTTCCTGTCGGACCCACTGTTAGTGGCCGCTAAGGAAACCCGGCTATTTTGGTGTTCCGGGCCACCAAAATGAGCCGGCTGCACAACAGGTTCTAACAGGCCAATTGGCCCTGTGTGAACCGCGTTCTCCGACTCCTTTCAACAACGACGTCGGCAACGCAACTGGGCCAAAAGAGCAGAGAATGGCTGGCAACGGTATTGGGGGTGCCTATTGCCAGTCGAGGGGAAGGCCTGCACCCTATCGCCCAGGGCGCGCCTCGCGCGCGCCGAAACCCTCGACAATCGGATTGCTCCAACCTCCGCGCATCACCAGACCGCCCTTTAACTTCTGTCGCCCTCGCCTCGCGAACGACTCGAACGCACAAGAAGACTGCAGGCCGGCAAGCAGTTAGAACACATTAGACGAATAGCCGGCCCGGCCGCCGCCGTCCCCCGCCACACACGCGACCCTTCGGTCGTACACACACGCGACCCTTCGGTCGTACACATACGCGACCCTTTCGGTCGTACACACGCGACTCCTCCTCGGTCGACCGCATCCCAACGATACGCACGGCGCAAGATTGGCCTGTTTAAGCTTCTGCTTAAGCACGCACGCGCAAGATTGGCTTGACGCTCGCGCCTCTGTTTGTTGCCACGCGGTGACTATACTGAAGTATAGGTGGTATCGCACGCGCAAGATCTTGACGCGGCTCTGTTTGCCAACCGTGAAGTGTTACGAATTGCCGTGCACCACGTTGGCAAGCCGCGCAGCGTATTCGTTCGATGCGCGATAAACACATAAGGAGCACACAGGGTTGGAATTAGGCCCTCCAGCCCCCGAATTTTCTTTCTTTGGCCGGGCCCAGGGGGGGACTATTGCGGTACCTCCCCGACCAAACCCGGCCGTACTCTATTTCCGGCACCTTGCCGGCCGACTGCTTTTCTCTACCACCAACAGCAGCGCTCACAGCGCCCCGGCGTTTATTCGCCCCTTCTTTTGCCGATTGCCCGCTCACTAACAAGGAGCGCCGGAATGCGGCCCGAACTTCGTGTGCCTTGGGCTTGCCCCTTGGTTTGATTTGTTAGCCGCCTCGATAGCAACATATAGCCTAGTGTCAAGCTTAGGTAGCGCTAGCACGTCGTATGCCCCCTGGGAGGCAGGGACTGGTAGATCCCGACTATAACGACGTTAAATATACTCTCTCTCTCTCCCCCTATGCGCATTGCATTTTAGCTTAAGCCTTTCACATCCGGCACGTATAGCCGTCCTACTTGCCTTGCCGGTTTTAAGTAGCTGCTATGCACCTGCTTAAAGGCCTTTATATCGCCGTGTCGGGGTAGATAGCTGTACGAGAAAATCTATAATAAGCTTAAAAGAGGTTAATCCCAAAGGGGCTATTTAATATAGGTAAATAAATAGGATTAATTATCACAACTTTAGCCTGCCTTTCCAACCTTACATAAAAGCAAGTAAATTTAATCGACTAGCTAGATACGGACAATTATAGCCTTTAAGCTCCAAGGCAGATAAAACACATTACAACTGGACCGAAAGCTACACTGGGTCGAAAACCAGTATTAAAAAAATCCCATCGCCGCTTTGTTAAGCCTTTACTTTTTATAGAGATGTCTATCGTTATTTGTGCCTTTATTGCATAAAAAACCCATTTCATTTCGCTATCGCCTTTTATTACCTTGCCTAATTCGATTAAAATCCTCGTCTACGAGCAAAGCACTATTATCCCCCCCATAAATTTCCGCTACGTGACTTTTCCATTCGTTGAAATTCTAAATCCAGATTTCATCCGGACATTTTGGATAGCGAAAACGCTTATCGAAAAGGCCATCCCTTTTTAAATACTGCGCGTTAAGATGCCTCGAAAAATATGATCCAGGATAGAAGTTAAACCCACAGAAAAGGCAAAAAGCCCGTTTTTTATTTGTTTGGTTCCGATAAGTGGGCTTCGTACGGCCGTCCGTGTTTTATTTTGGCAGATTCGGGGCGTTATGCTCGCTATAAAGTATTACAACGTGGTTATTCCAGTCCATAGCGTTTTCGATAACGTGATCACCTAAACCCTCCTTATAGCATGCAGGGCAGCGAAAGGGTTTTTAAAAAAAAAGGCCTTTTTTAATATAGGCTTTGCTGTTGTGGCGTGTGAGATTGCCGCATTAAATAAATTGCTGCCTGCATAAAAAACAGATAGGTTTTTGTTAAAAGAACTAATGTATTTAGCTTAGGTTGGGTGCATAGGCCCAACCTACCATGTACTACTCTTATTAGATTATCTACCCTGTACTGTTGTGGGGTTGTGCACAGGAGTAGCGGGCAGGGCTTATAGCGTACCCGGGGGTGGCTTACAGCATCTATAGCGCTTACTGAAAGCCTGAAGGTGGCCTGTAGCCCCTGTAGGATGCCTAAGCACCCAAGTCAGCCGTTGTGGGTCGCACTGACTCGCCTACCCTGCACATCTACCCTATACAGAATTGGTCAGGAGTTAATTTGCACAAGTCAGAATTGGAGGCTCAACGCGGAGATGGGTTTGGTGGTCGTGGGTCGATTTTTTGGAAACCCCATACAAAATAATTTTTCGGAAAATCGCTTGCGGCACCGGAAGCCCCCACGGCGGAGAACCCGCGGGATCGATGTCGGTGGGTATATGAGGGAAGCGATTGTTGGCGCCCCTCAACTGCAATACAAGCCTGTTCCACCCACTAAGCTTGGGGCCCCGACAGCGCTATTTATAGCGCCTGTCAGGGCCCAATCCAACTAACCGAGACCCTGCTGGCCACTGTGACTGCGCTGCAAATCCCCGATTTGACCTCCCAATATTAACAGTTTTAAGCTATCCGACCCTGTTACTAGCATAAGTTTTACCGGTATTAGCGTCGAAATTAGTGCTTTTATTATATTAGCATCCCTGTCCGCGAAAAAAGCTGCGAGCAAGTTGCCGAACAGCGCCGTCCGCAATTCCCCGGGTTTAATGCCGATATCATTTTCCAGCAAAAAATAACTGATAATAAAAGTTGGGGGCCCGGAGTTTCTATGCCGGGTTTTACGGGGGTTGATTTATGGGTTTTGCAAATCGTTTGTCGGGAGGCCGGACGTTTTCCGTTTGTCAACCTCGCGAAAATATTCCGCCCTTTTTTTTTTCCACTATTAAAGCGGACAAATTTATAATATTTTTGCCAATTTACGACTGGATTTAATTGGCTTTTTGTTTTGCCGTTGGCGATTTTTCCGCTTTAAACGCGGCGTATTAAGCGCGGAGTTCGCGTATATTTCGCCGCTGTTTAAATAATTCCAGGTCCTTTTTAGTAAGGTAAATCGGGGCGTGTTCGTCCCGCCGGAGGGAGGCGTGGCGCAAAAGGGCAAAAAGGCCGTCGTTTTATCCCGTACGGTGGTGAAATGCAATGCGTGCAAGGTTATAAGGTATAAAATTTGGCTGGTAGCTCGCATTAAATACCGCGGTTAAGTTGGAAAGCATATGGTTACGTACCGCTGGGGTAAGAAAGTTTATAAGTTCCATTAGTATATTTTTATATAGCAGCCGGAAGTTGTACGGCTGTCC
Source organism: Falciphora oryzae (assembly GCA_000733355.1). Lineage (NCBI taxonomy): Eukaryota > Fungi > Ascomycota > Sordariomycetes > Magnaporthales > Magnaporthaceae > Falciphora > Falciphora oryzae. Next base: position 118,549 of record JNVV01000035.1, read on the forward strand.
ATATATACCGTTAAGCCTGTTATTTGCCCCTATTCGCATCGCATATAGCCGCAGCTTTATCCGGAAGCCGGCTATTAGAAGCGTACGATCCCATAGCTCCGAGTACGCGTAATAAGGCAACGAGAAGATTTTGCGATTTGCTATCCCTGGCTTCCAGTTTAATTCGATGTAGTCGATACCTTCCGTATGGGGCCGTTAAAAAAGGTCATTTAAAGAATTGAAGGTGGTATCGAAGGCATCGTCGTAAATTGCTTAGACGGCGATAAAGCTAGCGAAGCAGCAGATTTGATATAATATAATCGTTACGGCGAATTTAACCCTAGCGAAAAAGCAGCCGCGTTAAAAAAGGGCGCAGATAAAGGGGCTGGAGCAGGGGAAAGGGCTGGGATATTTATACGTTATTTTACGAACGGCGGATTACATTTTTTTTTACTTTGTTGTAGTGTATTATAATGTACGCAATAAGCTTTTTCGGCTCCTTCCCTACCGGGTCCCGGACAACGGCCAGGCGGATTTAACTGTAAGAAAAGTTTAGCAAAGCGCCTGGTCGAAAGCCGCTAATACTAGCTAGGAGGACCACGCAATAAAATGCAATTCGGGTTTTGCGGGCGCAAGGAATGTCGTTCGCGCGAGTCCATAGCGTGGTAAGGATTAGGAGGACGTTTTGCTCGGTTATTTCAGTTTTAGTAAACGTTTGCTTGAAAATGAGGCCGTATTGTTTGCTTAAATTTGTAGCAATCCATTACCGCAGCCTTTTTTATTAAAAGGCAATAACAAATGGGCAAGCAGGGACGCAACGGACGTACGTAGGAAATATTCGCAAATGGTCCTTTTCCGCGGGTTTTTTCGCCAGGAAAATATTGTAATGTCTACAGCTTTTTGTTATCGGGGTTGGCGAATCTTTTTTCTTTCAAAACGGTTTCGTCGGCCGCTCGGATTAGGGTCCTCCAAATACTTTTAACGGTATAGGCTGCTGTTATTAATCGTTCCATTTTATATTCCTCCGGGCCAAAATTTAAGTGAAGCCGCTCGGAAAATTTAACGAAATTATCGAAAAAGGTTCGATAACGACTTTCCGCCAAGCTATAACTACAGCACAAGCTAAACCAGATTCTATCGGGATCGATTTCGAATTTATTAAAAAATTTAGAAACGTTAAAAGCATTTTACAATTTAGTAATGCTAAGGCACGACGCAGGACTAACAAAACAGAACAAATGGGATTAAATCGAAAAACAATTCCTGTTCTTCTAAAAAAAGGGGGGTGGAAGAAATGGAAAAAAAAAAAAAAAAAAAAAAGCGTACAATCTCCATGCTTTCATTACTGCATTTTGCGCAAACTCCGACCGCTCAGGGAACCGGCGATTGCCGTTTAGTAGTGTTTCGAAAAACCGGTCGAAATTTTAGCGAGCATTCCGGTGCCTTTCCTCTGCCCTACTGCCTTTAAAGTTCCGGACCCGCTTCGTAATAGTAATAGGAGCGCCTAGCGCCGACGTGGAGGATAACATCGCTTTTTCGCCGCCGTTGTGTAGGCTGCATTAGTGCTTACGGCAGGAGGACCAAGGGACGGTTAATGGACGAAAGGGCGGGAGGCGAGGGCGGGAGGGGAAAGGATAGGTGGAAAAAGGGCCCTCTTCCCTAATAAGGGTTTGGCGGAACCAGGAGCTGGGCGGCGACTTTCTATAGCGGCGGCAGGGCAGCGGAATCGAAAAAAAACGGTCGTTGGTCGCAGGGCACCAGATTCCTGGTGTTTGGCCTTGTCGTCGACAAAGCGGCGGTGCGGCCGCGCGACCGTTTTGTCGTTTGGTCGAGTGGGGAACAAAGGCGGCCGCCCATTGGCCAACAGCTCCGGCATATGGAATTTGGAAAAATCCCAGTACTAGTTCAACCCTCACTGGTTTGACTAGGGGAGAGCGGACGGGATCCCGTATATTCCAGTGGGTATGGTCGTATGTGCTTAGTCCCCCCTCCCGTTGCATTCAAATATGCTACACTTCCCGGGACCCTAACTTCCTAGCGGCCCCCACCGAAACCTGCAACGCGTTTTTCCCTGGCCGTAACAACCGAGACAAGTATCTTGACCGGGGTACGATGGCTGGCGGTGGGTTGATTGCGGCGGCCTTGGATGCGATGATTGTGGTCAAATCGGGTTGGAGGAAAGTGAAGGTGGCAGCTGGTGGTTACTTTCGCAAAAAAAAAAAAAAAAAAAAGATTGCGTTTGAAATTGTGGGCGAAGGTAGGTAAAGCCACGCGCAAGCCAACTGTCGTCCCATTACGCAGATAGCCCAAGGACTACGGACCATGCCTCCGGCGAGTCCACTGTCTCCGCCAGAGCTACAGATTGCGGCAAGGAGAGCACTAGTATCAAGAGAGCAGTGGTTTTTCGAGCATAAATCAGCATCGGAAAGAAAGTGAATACAGCAGCTACATGGTATAATCGTAAAAATATGACCAACGCCGTGCTTCCAAGGAAAGTAAGAGCAAAAACGCCAGCGCCAAGAACCTGAACCCCTATCAAAGGCCTAAAGGTAGGGAAACAACGCGGCTTACGCGACAAAAGAATGCCCAACAAAGTCAAAAACGACCTGTCAAATGTGACAAGGAGTGAGTAGGAACAACGGGGTGGAGTGACAAGCGGAATGGGAGAAGAGTGGCTACAACGCCGTAGCTAAAAGGTGAGGGAACGAAGGAAAAACAGTAAGGGAAGGGTCGAATAGAGCAGAACAAACCGTCTAGGCGCGGAAGCCGATCGGGGCACCGCGCATGCCGACGACGCGACGGACGAGCCGCTCGTCCTCGGCATCGGTCTCCTCGTTGGCATCAGCCTCCTCAGCAGCAGCATCGGCCGCCTCTTCCTCCGCCTTAGCAGTCAAAGCTACCTCAATGCCAACCAGGTTCTCGGCGAGGTCGCGCTTCTTGGGCTGCGGCTTCTTGGGCGGGTAGACACCAATGAGGGCTGTCGTCGTCCTCGAACAGCGCCATGGCCTGGGCGTTCTCGCCACTGGCGGGAGCGTCGCGCTTGGCGGCCTTGGGTGGGTAGTAGCCGATAGGGCTTCCGTCGTCGTTGAAGAGCGCCATGACTTTCTTTTCGCTGGCCGGGTCCTGCGGGGGCGGGCGGGCGGAGCGGGTGCGTCGCGCTTCTGGACGCCGCCGTCGGGGCGCACGTCGACCAGATCCTGCGACAGGTCGAAACTGTCGAGCACCGGGCGCCGGCGAGCGCTTCTCCTTCTTGGGAGCAGGCGGCGCCTGAATGGCCTCGCCGTCCGGGCCGATGATGGCCTCGACATTGGTTTTCACGCCGGGAGGGAGGCGGAAGCCGGCACCGGCCTGGCCGGCGAGATCGCGGACGGCGACCCTTGGAGGCGCCCGAGTAATGGTCCTTGAGGAACTCGCCGATATCCTCCTAGCTAGCCTCGGCGCGGCGGACCATCCCGGTGGCGGCGCCGTTGTAGTAGTTGTCGAGGAACTTGTTGATTTCTACCTGGGTGGCGTGGGCGGGCGCCGAGCGGGCGGAGGCCGTTGTACCCGTTGAGGAGGCTGGCAAGGCCCTCGCGCTTTACCTTGATCCCCTGGCTGGCGGCCCGCTGCTGCACGACGGCGGCGACGTCCTCGGGCTCGACCGACCTCTTTCCTTGCCGGGGCGCGCTCTGCTGAGACTTCTTGTCTTTGTTAGTGAGGGATGTGACTCCTTGGACAATGGCGGGGATCGCGGGGATGGCCACGTTAACGTTAGCCTCGTTAGCCAACAGCAACCGAACGACATCTGTTTGGCCGTAGCACGCAGCGATTTCGAGGGGGCTGCTTGGCCAATAGTCGGGATGCGCATTGTTAATGTCCATCCCTCTGCCGAGCAGCAAACGGACAACCTCGATTCCGCCCTCTGCGGCGGCAGTTTCTAGGGCGTTGCCACCCCGACCGCACTTCGCCTCCGGGCCGGCGCCCCTGCCCAACAGCAGCTGGAATATGCCTGTACGGCCTAAGGCGCCAAGAGGGGCACTTTGGCAGCCTCCATATAACCAGGCCGACTTGTCCACGCCGGCTCCTTTGTCTAACAGCGCCCGGACGAAATCAATGTGGCCTTTATCCGCGGCGGCAATGAGGGCGTTGCCAACGCAGCCTCCTTGCACGTGAACGTCAACTCCATGGTCGAGCAGCAGCTGGGCAATTTCGAAGTGGCCGTGATGCAAAGCGCATTGGAGTGGGCAGCCATAACGGTTGTCTGGTGCGCCAGTGTCAACTCTACGATCCAGCATCAGCTGTACTATTTTTGTATGACCCTTTTGCGAAGCGATATCAAGGGCTTGGTGCCAGCAGCTGTCCGGTGCGTGAGCGTTGGCGTCTGCTTCCAGCAGCCGCTGGATAATATCCGTACGACTTGCCAACGAGGCCGCTTACGGAGCGGATATGTGCTTCCCGCCACGCGCGGCAGGGTCGGCACCCTTGTCCAGCAGCAAAGTGACCACCTTTTCATGGCCTTTCCACGCAGCGGCTCGAAGGGCGTTCCCAAACGCACCGCTCCGCGCGTTGACGTCGGCACCCTTGTCCAGCAGCACAGCGACCACCTCTTCATGGCCCTCCCACGCAGCGGCTCGAAGGGCGTTCCCAAACGCACCGCCCCGCGCGTTGGCGTCGGCACCCTTGTCCAGCAGCAGAGTGACCACTTCTTCATGGCCTTTCCACGCAGCGGCTTGAAGGGCGTTCCCATACGCACCGGCCCGCGCGTTGACGTCGGCACCCTCGTCGAGCAGAAGCTGAACCGCTTGTATGTGTCCATTGCGAGAAGCGGCCTGAAGGGGGCTATCGTATCTCCCGCCCCCTGTGCTGATGACGGCATTTATGTCGGCACCATCTTGCAGCAAAAGTTTTGCCGCCTGGGTGCAACCATATAAACAGGCATAATAAAGCCCCGATCTGCCCATATTCTCCGGCGCCGGATCCCGGACCCACCTTCGCGGTGGTGGAGCAATCAAGGAAATCCAAGTCGAATAGCAACTGCTGTCTTGTAGAAATTGGGCCACTGCTTGGGCAACGTCTTCATGCTTCTCGGCTTTGGCAGCGTAGAGCATACAGTTATGTGCCGCGAAATCGGCGAGTTCAAACGTGTATCGGCCTTCCACGAGCCCGCCTGCCTTGGTCGAGAGGTAAGCCAGGCATGTCTTGGTGATGCAAATGCTGCTGGTGATTTCGCTGAACTGATCTTGCTGTTCGAGGTATTCCTTGACGGAAAAGTGTGCGAGGTGTACCTCTATGGTGGTTTCCTCTGGCCAACCCCATTGGGAAGGAACCATTGCAATCAAGCCGGGGCAATGCTTGAGCACGGCAGCTTTGTTGAACGGCCTACGCTGGGGTTCGAAGCCCGGGGATTCTGCCTCGATATCTGTGGCAATGACATCCATGGCTTCTGATAAATGAAGCGGTCGATCGCAATGAGCCAAAAATCGCAAAAGACGAATAGCATCCTGCTTCAACTTTAACGGAATGCTTTCTATCATCCGACTATATGTTTCCTCGAGGGTTGCGGGCAATTCGTCGAGAGTATCTTTAAGCGCTTTGGGGTTGATGCATTCGGCAAGCGCTTCCAGCTGGCAATATGCCCATCTGAACCTGCTAAAAGTTAGAAGGGATGGCTGTTCATGGATGATGAAGAAGCAGGATTTTTTTTAGTAGGTACTTACATGCCGCCGGCTCTGTCTCCGACGCGAGTGCAAATCATCTCACGCAGATCGTCAGACAGGCCCAATTCGCGAAATCGAGGGTCCCCGGTCTCGTCATCGACAAGTTGCGAGGACACATAGGCGTATATGTCGTCGTTGATGGCCTCTTTGTCATTGTAGAGCGACAGGCAGTTCTCCTCCCCAATCAAGGAGGGGATGCGCTCGAATTCGGGAGCGGGTCGGCCAGTGAAGATCAACTGACCATGCCCGAACCCTTCCATGTCCTCGACCCAGTCAACAAGCTGCCTTCTCGTTGTCGACTCATCCAAAGCGTCAAGGACAATGGTAAAAGCTGACAGCTCTGTCAGTATAGCTCGCAGTAGGTCCTTGAGTGCTGCTGTTGTCAGGCGACGATCATCACGGTGGCGGTTTCGGACCAAGCATCTGACCTGGTCCAGAGCGTCACTTTTCCACGTGTAGGCCTGGTAGATAAGTGACCTCAGCATGCCATCGAAAGTCTGCTTTGCTGTGTTGCTAAAGTCAAAGTAGAAGTAGAGGACCACCTCTGGGTCCCACTGGGCTAGGTGGTCGATGATCGTTGTACTGAGAACGGTTTTACCGCACCCAGCGAACCCATGCAGCCACAGCTGTCGACGCGATCTGGAGCACCAATCCTGGAAAATGGGGTGTTTTAAAAGCCAGCGGCCTGTCCCCTCGTGGCGGGAAGCCCTTGCGTGATCGAGGTTGGAAGAAGGATCTGCGGCATCCAACCACTTCTTGATATTCTTGTCGAGTTCTTTGGTTTTTTGGTCTTCGAGAATGACGTAAGAGGCCTCTACTGTCTGCTGAACTATATATGTTTATTTGTTTCTCGTCAGCGGTAGTTTCCGACAAAACCCAAACAAAAATCTATACAAGTTATGCTCGCATACCTGCACCGAGAGCTTCTTCGATCCTCGCCTCACCCTCGACTTGGCTAGGAACGATATGCGCCAAAATTTCCCTCGCATAAACTGCCGCCGCCATGGCCGCGTAGCCCTGCCACAGCTTATTTTTATGTGAATCCGAATAATCGCAAATGCCCCGGATCACCAAAGGGAAGCCATCCATCAGACCGGCCGCCTCCATCTCGAAGCAAAGCACGTTTTCTTGCTTCGCTAGTTCATCCCGAATGTATGCATCCTTTATCAGCTGATTCGCGCTGGCGATGGTACCGTAGTGGATCGCGGGTCCGGGCTCGTCCTCATCTCTTTCCCTCAGTGGAACAAGGTCTTCCGGGGCATTGCCGCACTCTTCGCAATCACTCTCAGACTCTGGATGCACGACCTCGGGGCGGTACCGCTTGTCGGTGGCGGCGGCTGGGCGAGAGAACTTCTTCCGGGCCTTCGGTTTTTTGGACAAGCGCTGAGTGATCTGCTCCTCGTAGTCATGGCCGTCGATGTCATGAACACTTCTCAGTTTACTGACTGCTGTGAGAAGTATCATGGGTGGCTTGTTCAGGTGCCCAGTGTAGTGGAACTTCTTCTCTTGCATGGCTTTGCCGAAATCGTACTGAAACACGGCGCCCTTATCTCCATCGGGACTGCTGACAACGATATCGCCGAGCCGTATATCGTGCTTTTTGCTGGGCGCGCCACCCCCGATGCCAACCATCAGTCCAAACCGGAGGTTTGGGAAGCTCCGCTGCATGAAATCCGCCACACGGGTGGCTGAGGTGAGCCCGTATGTCCCACTGGGAAGACAGGCCATGACAACATTGTGACCCGCGATAGCCCCGAGAGTGTAGGTGTTGTTGTCGCCCTTGGCCAGAGATTGGGCACGGGGATGCTCTTGACCATCGAGCATGAGTGTGGCGGCAGAGAGCTCCGTTGGGATGGCTGAAATCCATCCGATCGTGTAGTTTTTAGGGTCCGAGAAGGTGGTCATGGCGGGTACCTATGTTGGATATGAAGGAAGTAAAGTAAGGGTTTCTCCGGTGACGGGAGATGACAGAAGTTGAGACGATAAAAGTAGACGAAAGAAACTCGGCATAGACAATCAAATCCGTAGGGAAAGTAGAGACACCTAGGGGATCCAGACAGACACTTCGACACAGGAAAGAGGGGCAAAGGGGGGCTCTACGCAGCGATGGCAGCCTCATATAAAGGTAGCGATAAGTTCAGCCTGACCACTTGTCCGCGGGGTTGATCGGAGGGGTTCGTCAACACCCATGGTTGGGCGGGGGGCCTTTCCAATCGAGAAATGGCTTATCTGCGGCTCCCCGAGTGTGCCTTTTGCCTGGGAGTGCCCAGGCGCTCGTCGACAGAGGAGCTAAATCAAGCCACTCTGACCCGCGATTCGCTCAAGTCGACGCTCGTGGACCATGGGGGCGGCCCCCATGCCACCATTTCCACAGGCGGATGTGCATTGTTTTCACAAGACTCGGCCAGAATGCCAGCCCGACGGAGCCAGAAGGACGATGCAGCTGCATGCTCTCGGGGTTGCTCGTCCAAACTACCTACCAATCCGCTGGCTGCTGCGGCTGAGCATGCGGGGAGGGTACATGAGACATGTCGCGCGGAGCCTTACCGTGGCGGGCGTGGAAATCTAAACCAGCTGGAGCCCTACCGGATCTTGTAGTAAGTATAGGACCCAGAATTAGCCAAAATATTCATCGAAGCGCGGTAAACCGAGCACCTACCTAGGTGCTTACTTGGTGCAGGGTCGTCAACGGCCATCGGCGGAGCGGAACATGAAGCGGGGACAGATTGAGGTCTATGAGGACAGCCACTGGCCGGGACGCCCCAATGCGGGATCGGCGTGGGTCATGCGATGGCCCACGACAAGGTCGGCGATGCAGGTCGGGCGAAAGTTGATGGGGCTGAAGTAGATATGTTCTAGGTCGGGCGGAAAGTCTCAAGTGTCAGCAAATGAAATACTCCTGGGTCAAAAAGGCCAGGGAGGTTAGGCTAGGTAGGTATCATGCACTCGCCGCCGATCACAGCCGAGGTGGTCCAGTCGGGCCAGGCGGCGGTGCCGTTGTGCCGGCAGTTGCAGTTCAGGGTGTGCTGCGGCCCCCCTGACAGGGTGGTCGACCACATGTTGCAGAACCTGCAGTTCTCGAGAGCGTTGCCACTGTGAAGGCGAGTCAGCATCATGGAACACATCTGCTCTCAGCATGAAGGGGGAGGGGGGTGCTTTACTATTGCTGCGGCCAAAACTCGACCGTCGACGCCGCTATCCCGCTCGCGCCGCGGTCGACGCCGAGGCACTGGTTCAGGTCCATGGTGGCCGTGGTGAACTCGCGCTGCGAGAGGTCGGTGGGGCAGCTGGCGACGAGGGCGCCGGGCACGTCGGCCGAGAGCCTCAGGTCCCGGCAGGCCCAGTCGAGGGGAATGTAGCCCTGGGTGGCCTGGTCGTCGAAGCACCGGAGGGTGTTCTGGACGACGGTGAATTTGCCGACGATGTTGAGCTTTCCGGGGCTACCGCCGCAGTCGTACGCCCACTCGACCGAGTTGGTTGTGTTGATGAACTCGCAGGACGACCCACCCATGCCTCTGAGAGAGAAGTTAGCAAGGCCCCAAAAAGCAGGTTGGGACGGCCAAGGTATATCTGAAGATGGATGGATACTTACCGGTGCCGGAACTCGGCCACACCCCCGTTGTTGACGATGCAGAGGTCCAGGTCGAGCTTGAACCGCGTGTACATGGCGGGGCTTCCAGCCGGGGTCTTGACCGGGCAGTGCGCTTCCAGGATCGACTTCCCCGGGGTGCTGGCGCTGACGGCGAAGTGCTTGCATCCCGCATATATCAGGTCAGTCGGCGGCGCGGGCGGTGGGACCAGGGCTGTCGACACGGTAAGCCCGATGGCGGATGTTGGGGCCCCCGCTTGGAGGTCTGCGGGCTGTTCGGTATGGAATGAGGCGTCGTGCCGGCGGCGCTTCCTGGTTGTGATGCCCGGCGCGGAGCCGCAGGAGAGCTGGCCGTCCTTGATCTCGATGCCCTCGTCTTTTGCCGTGCATTCTAGTGTTAGTAGCTGGTAATTCATGTCGATGTTAGCAAAAAAAACTCAAAGCACGATACATACCTAGATCGATACTGGCGTCTGCCGGCTCCGGGCCTGCGTCGCACTTGCAGGACAGGATCGCCTTGGTCGCGTCCTTGCCGGGCTCGCCGCGCTGGTAGTCTGAGAGCTCGAGCTGGCCGTTCGAGGGATCGATCGAGTCGAAGCCGGCAGTTTTGGGGTCGCCGCCCGGCCACAGGCGCGACGTGAGCGAGCAGTCGCAAGTGTCCATCGCCATGCCCCTTTTGATAGTGTAGCACATTGGTTATGGTTAGCTCGAGGGCGCACGCAGTAAACAAGGGGAAGGGTAAAAGTAGTCGACTGGAAAAGGAATCGAAAAAGACTCACCCCTTAGCCCAGGCCAGCTTGCCATCGATATTTCCCAGGCAGAGGTTGAGGTCGAGCGCCGCGCCGGCGACACCTTCACTGCCGAGGCGGTGCCACTTGGCCACCAGAATGTTGTTCGCGGGCCCTCCCCCGAGCCTCCAGATCTCGGCCTTGTCGGTGAAAGCTGCGTTGGCGAAGAGGTTGGCACATGCTAGGATGCCTATGAGCGCATAAGACGAGATTTTCGTCATGCTTCGTGTGCTTGAGGAGTAGTAATTGGTTTGATCGTTGAGTTGGTAATTAGCTATTAGTTGTTGCTATATCACTTCCAGAGTGGTATTTTGGGTTCAGAAGCCCGGCAAGGCAGGTCGACATTGTCGAAATGAGGCCTGCTATCATGTTATGTAGGAAAGATTTGTCGGGGATGGACTGCTTTGTTGTACGATCTAGCGCTTCGGTCAATGGACAGAAAGGCACCACGAGACTAAAAATATCTGCACCGGACAAAGAACCATCAGCAGTGTGACCGAAAAGCAAAGAAGATTGACCAGGTATTGTGGGTTGGCCAAAAAGACAAAATTGCTTGCTCGTTGTTAGTAAGACCGTGACTTGTGTCGATAAACATGGCCAACCATATTATTCCTGGGACTTGGACCTGAAAATAGGGGCGTTTTTTTCGCGCAGGAGCCCGGAGAATAGGGACGGTGAGCAAAAAAGGTATCCTTGAGAAAAAAATTGCATCGCTCTCTATTCAACCATGAACCCACCACCCATATCGTCATCGTCACCGTAGTCATTGTGCGCCACGAAGCCGCCGCCCGCATTGTCGTCGTCCTCGACATCGTCGGCAATCCCGTCGCCATCCACATCCTCCACCCCATCATCCCGTCCAGCATCTTCCCCCTCAACATCCTCCTCCTCCTCCTCTGCAGGTTGTGCAGGTTCCAGCGTTGGTTTCGAGCTGCTGCCACTCGGGCCCAAGCCCATGCTCCGCCCAATCATCTCGTCAAGCCGCAGCACCTTGAGGAACCGGCTCCACAGACGCAGCAGCGCGCGGCTGCGCCGCTCCTCCTCGGCCTCGGCCTCGAGGTCGCCCAGCGCCGCGGCGGCAAGCCGCACCGCCTCCTCGCACTCGGCCGGCACCACGACGCCCCTCAGCACCGCCGTGCCCTTGCGATCGCGGAACTCGAATCCCGTCAGCGCGGGCGCGTAGTCCACGCCGAGCACGAACGCCGCCCGCGCCGCGAGCTCGTCCGTCAGGTGCACGCCGCCCCGGGGAACCATGGACGGCACGAAGACGTCCACGTTGCCGAACCGGTTCTTGGGCACCCGCCCGTTCACGACCAGCGGGGGTTCGTAGGGATCTGTTTGATCTTCGGTGAAGATTGGGGTTCCGGCGGCGCTGCTGCCAGAGGAGGGTCCAAGGACTGGGTCTTCCTCTTCCTCGTCGTCCTCGTCCAGCTCGTCGCCACCCCGATCTCCAAAGTAACTGCTCTTGCCCTTGGGCTTCGGCCGTCGAGGGAGGTGCTTGACCGGGACCTCGCCGGGCCTGACCACGCGGCCCATGCGATACCACTTGTCCTCGGACCAGGCTACGCGCACATCGCGACGGCGGTAGATGCGCTCTACCTGCTGCTGCTTTCCCTTACCTCGGCCACCGCCGGCACCTCCCACGCCCACAGTACCCGAAGATTTGGCTCCAGGGATGAGCACCTCATTGCGCTTGAGGTGGCGCTCAAGCGCGTGCGTCGGGTGCCCCTTGAAGTCGGCCACGTTGCGTGGCATAGGCTCCCGCCCAGCCGTGGCCGCCAGCTCCGCCTCCTCACTCCGGTCCAGGTCTGTGACTATTCCGAGCGGGCGCGCGAAGAAACTCATCGCGCGCGCGTACCACTCCTCGCCCGTCAGGCCTGCTGCAATAGCCGCTAGCGATGCAGATGAAGCTGGCACGGGGAGATTGTCGACACGCATCCTGCGGGTCTTGGAGGTGTAAGCCTTTGTGTAACGGCGCGTCACGTCTCTGGCCGTCCCGTCGGATGCGAACGAGACGGCATAGCATAGGCAGTTGAGCCGGTCCGTCAGGGGCGGCTCCAGCTTTGCCGGCCTCGCCTGTGAACAAGTCACGATTGGGTCGACAGGCAGCCATTTCTGGTGTGCCTCGTCAAGCACCTCGACCCAGTACACAGGGAAGGCCGACTCGCCCGTGATGGGCTCGCGCCCCTGCTCTTTTGTGAGAGAGGCGGAGGCGGACTGTTGAGCAAGTGGTGGTACCACGTAAGCGGCGGCGTTAGGGTGGCCCAGCCGGCGCGCAATGGGCGAGGGGTTCTGTGTTGGGCCTGATGGGGGCACGTATTTGTGGGCGTCGTAGTTGGGCAGCTTGCACTTGGGCGCCTCAACCTTTCTGAGGCGTGGCTTCTGAAGTGTCGGGGCGCCTGAGAGGAAGGACAAGGGCTGGAGGGAGCAGACGAGGCGCGCCTGGACGCCGACGGACCGCAGAAGAGCGCAAAAGAGCTGCGCGCCCACGTCGCGAGACCCGTCAAGGTACTTGGCCGACTTTCGAAACTCTTTCTTGTCTAGGGCTGAGTCCATATCCTCGGGTGCCTCGTAGCCTTCGAGATGGGATGTCTCCTCGGCCCATAGGGACCTGCGTAGCCCACGTTCTGTGATCTTGAAAGCGGATTGAAAGATTCCGCGGGCCTTGACCAAGCCGTCCTTGAGGGATTCGGAGCGTCCGAACTGGGTAAGCCCACTACGGGGCCTCAGCATATCCACAACCTTGTCGGGTAGCAAGGGGCGCAGGGCGCTCTGCACCTCGGCATCATCGCACCAGCGATTCCGGCGCGCGGCGTGCACCAGCAGGCAGCAAATGTGCAGCTTGTGCACCTCGACCCTCCGCTCCCTCTCAGCCCTGCTAATAGGTTTGCGCTTGAGGCCACCCCTCCTCTTGATAGCCTCGGCCGCCGCCGCCGCGCGATGTGTAGAGAGGTCCAGCTCCAGTGTCTCAGCTTTTGGAGTGTCTGCCGGCAGCGCGCCGAAGTCAACATCCTCGAACGCGACATCGTCGTCCTCGTCCTCGTCCTCCGAGTCCTGGTATGTTGTCTGTATCGTCGGCTCTGGCAGGGCCACATCCTCGAACTCGATGTCCTCGTCTTCGTCGGCGTCGTCCGCTAGCTCGCTCACCTCCACTGCCTTGGCGCTGGACTTGACGGCAGTAGCGCTTGGCGCATTTTCGGTGGCGCTTTGTGCTCGTGTGATGTTCCTTTGTCCGGGCCGACGTGGTCGCTTCGCAGGGGGCCCGCCGTCATCGGTTTCGGCGGGGCGTGATGACGAGGATGGTCCAGCACCGGCCTCACGCAGCATCTGGCGATATTCCCGGGGGACGGCCTTCTTGCGGCTGCTGGCGGCCGCAGGGGGCTGTGCCTGGGAGCGCGTGGTGCGCCGGCCGATGGGCGGTCGTCCATTCGCCCTGCCGCCCGCCATCGATGCTGCAAAAGCGCAAAAGAGAAAGAGAAAGAAGCTGCAAGCAAAGTGTATGGCTCAGGGTGGGCGTGGCATTTTCGTTTTTGTCGTATCCAAAACTGCCTGCGAGAAGTTGCACTGGATGTAATTGAATTGGGCGACGTCAGTGGCGACGACGCTGGATTGATGTGGGATGCTGCTGCCTCGGAGTAATGACGAAATCCGAGACACGGCCGCTCCGAGTTAGATCAGCCCCAGCCAGCTCTCGCGAAAGCACGTGATCTACGGGGCTGCCCCTTTCGGCTTTCCGACTGGCCTCTTTTCAAAAGAACCTTGGCAAACCAGAACGGCAACCAGGAAATGCGTCCACGCCGCCTCAGCTCCTCTCGTCACTTCCGCCTTTCACTCCTCAATTGTGTGTACTTTCGTTCTATTAAAAGGGCGCGGTGCGCCATAATAATATCCAATTATCCCCACCTCCAGGTTTTCACTACTTAAAGTCGGTGCTCTTGGAGATCTCATCGTACAAGTCCGCCGTCTCCGCCAGCTCCTTGCTCACCCCTCGCATCTGGGCGTTCGTATCACTGCCCAGCGGCAAGCGAATCAGGCGCTCCTTGCCCTTAAACAGCCCCTCGCCCGCGACGTACTCCCACATGCGCGCCGCCCCCTCCGCGGGGTCACCCGCCTGGTTCCCGGCGTAGTTCTTGTAATTGTCGCGCATCTCGTGCGCGGGCGTGCCGTCGTACACGGCCATGCGGGGCGCCAGGATCCTCTGGTCCCCGGTGGCCCCCGCCTCGTTGGCGGTCGCGGGGGCGTCGAGGAAGGTGGTGCGGAAGAAGCCCGGCTGCGGCATGACGACGCGGACGTTGAAGGGCGCGACCTCGAGCGCGAGCGTCAGCGAGAGGCCCTCGAGCGCGAACTTGGTCGCGCCGTAGATGCCGTTGTTCGGCAGGCTCATGAAGCCGATCATGGATGACATGTTGATGATGGTGGCGCCGCCGCTGTCCTGCTGCTTGCGCAGGTGCGGCAGGAACGCCTTGATCACGCGGATGACGCCAAAGACGTTGATTTCGAACTGGTCCTTGACGGCGGCGTCTCTGATGGTGAAGTGGCGGGGGTTTCCCAGTCAGCAAATCTAGGTCGCTGACTGGCGGACGGCGGACGTGTGCATCAGGCCAGAACCTACTCGGACTCTTCGATGGTACCAAAGTACCCATATGCTGCGTTGTTGACGAGCACATCAACACGACCAAAGGCTGCCGCGGCCTTTTCGGCGTATGCGTCAAGCTGCGCCTGGTCCCACGAGAGGTCGAACTGGATGACCTTGACGGCGTCGACTTTGAGGCTGTCCGGCACCTTGGAAGGTGACCGCACCGCGGCAACTACGGAGTCGCCCTCCTTGAGGGCCTTCAAGGCCAGCTCCAGGCCAATCCCCGAATTGGCGCCGCTGATGTGCCAGACTCTCGTAGGGGCCATTGTGCCGATGCTATGAGTTGTTTCTCGTTGGTGGGTATACTATCAGGTCTTGCGTGGGGATGCGCGAGGTGACGTTGTGGCCATGAACAGCCGAAACCGGTGTTGTCGACATTGCGCCAAAGCCTTATATAGCTACTTTTCCGCCAGCCTGTGTAACTAGATCTATCCTCATGCATTTCAGAGAGGCGCAGGGAGGCGCCTTGATAGAATGTGAGGTTTGAACTCGGATCGACAAGGTAACACACGCCTGCAAGCCTTCGGAGCATCCACTGCACCGCGGCCTGATATGTCCCAAAACCATGACCCCGCATCCTCGGGCAGCCATATGGAAAGCCGCCCGTGGCGAGGATTGGGACGGGCTGCATGGGCCTTGCAGCTTGGCGACGTGACCCTTTTCCAGCCGGACTGTCCCGTGGAGATGGCCGAACGCCTTGCTGGATGAGACACGCCTCCGAGCACACTATTCGCCCATCTCGACCGAGTCTAGGCCGGCAGTCCTGCAGATCGCGGATGTGAATTGGCAGGCTGCGTTTTGGGTACTACCACCAACCGCCTCAGCCGGCCCGATATTGACGTGTGGCGGTTGGTTGGGGCGGACGAATGCGCTGACCGAAAATGCATGCAGGTCAGGTCCAGGAAGACCCCCGGGCCTGTCGTCTCTACCCACGGGTACGCCAACCAAAATCGTATTAATTACAGGACTAGGAATTGGGGAAATCCCCATAGGTAAATGGCTAATGGACGAGTTCTACGTCACAGCTAAAAGATGCATGCACATCCGATTTCACGGGGCGAACGGAGCGGATTAATTGCACCATTCAACCCGATTCTGCCACGGAACCCGCCGCCTTACCCCCTGATCAAAGTGTCCAAAGCCTGAAGCAGTTGAAGTTGGGCACGTCCTCGACGCAGTCCACCGGCGGCGGGGGCTGGCCGGCCGTGCCGCGGCGGAGCGATATGAACTGGCCGCAGGGGTCGTTGTTCTGGAGGCGGCTGAAGTCGAGCTGCTCGTCGGCGCGCAGCGACCGGTCCAGCCGGTAGCTGTTCCACGTGAAGTTGCGGTCGAGGATCTGCTTGTCGTAGGTGATGGAGACGTCCGAGAGGGAGCCGCCGGAGCAGCCCGGGCCGGTGAAGAGCGTGATCTTGACCTTGGCGTCGCCGTTGATCTTGGACGGCACCGTGTTGGCGGGCCGCCGCTCCTCCTGGGAGACGTTTTCGATTGGCGTCGGGGGCGACGCCGGCGCCGCCTGGTCCTGTCTGCGGTGGTGGCGCTGCAGCGGCGGGATGTGGGCGACGGGCGCTTCCGGCTCGGCGCCGTCGAGGCCGCTTGGCGCCGGCGCGATGGGGGTGGCCAATGGATCAGACCCTGCGAGCTGGCGCGCCCCTACGGCGATGGGGTTTGCGCTACAGCTCGACAGCGCTGACAGAGTGAATGCTATGACCGGGAGCGCGTAGAGGCGCATGGTGGGAATGGGTGTACAAACGCCAGCGTTGTGCGATTGGGTTGATTAAAGGTTGGTGTTTGCCCAAAAGGCGTTTGCCAGCAAAGAGAAGAGGATCGTCGAATGTGGGAAACGATGATGCATGCAGGAGAATGCTGCAAGTCAGAATTCTGGAACAGGGGCAGAGAGAGATCCCAGGCGAGTGCCGGCTAGGCAGCGGAGGCTGGCCTGTTCAATTCGTGGCGTCAGTTCGTGTCCGCAAGGGGACAAAGACTCGAGTTGGCCCAAAAGCAGAAACACTTTCTTTCTGTGCCTGATCTTTGTTTCATGTGGTCTCCCTGGGAATGGACGACGTTCGAATCGTCGTGCCTCTTTGGTCTCCACCACCTGGAGCCCCCCACCGTGATGTGACCCCTGGGTCCGTCCACATCATTGTCGTCGCTCGCCCTTGCCTGGCAATGTCCGAGTGCAGTCCACGGACGCCTTCCTGGTGGCAACAACTGATTTTGATTTGTGTCGTGGGGAGTTGCGAGGCGGCACTTGCACGCGACGAGGAAAGAGAGTATTTTCCGTTGGCGGCGTCTATCCGACTTTCAGTATCGAAAAGAGGCACTCGCATTCGCACTCTTCGCCTTACTCGTATCTGCGACAAACAAGCCGTGTCTTCCAACCAGCGGCCGCAATGTCATCCAATTGTCCAGACAGCAGCATGCGCACCTGCGTATGCCGACGCGTCAAGAGGATCACTGGAGGCAGTCAGAGCCGAGGGATAGCCGCGCACGACGCATCACAGACGTTCGTTGTTTAAACGCGCATCGGCCTCAAACGTGGAGGTTACAATGAAGGCGACCTCGTGGCAAGGGGATGAAAGTCACTGCAAGTGTTTGTGGGGCGGACCTCCTTTTCTGGCGACAAGGTCCACTGCCCCAATTTGATTCGCTCAGAATCCCCCAAGCGACCTTGTTGGCAAGCGCCTGCTGTGTCCCAGGGCTATTTACGTCATGGCTTCTTGTCGACAACACCACCAAAAGCTGCCAGCCAAACCACCTCAGCTTTCTTGACATCCAATCGAGACCACGAGACGACGACGTCTTGGGACGCACATTCCTTGGTTTTCCAACCCCCCTCAACCATGGCGCATTTACTGATATCATGGCGCCCGCGCGGCTGCCTTTGTCCATCGAGTGTTGGGCGCTTCCCCCAAAACAGCCGCAAGACATCGCATCGAACCAGCGTTTCTTTGTCGCATTGTCCAGCCCCGGATGATTGCTAGTTGAGATCTCCGTGGCTATTTCTGACTGCTGTCCCTGCGAGGCCAGCCTTGCACCTCTAATTTTTTTTGGATTCAACAGAATGCCAAATCCTGTATCATCCCCTTTTCGGCTCATCTCTGCCATCATCCTGCTCCTCCATCACGCCAGCGCATCCCCGCCCTCCCCTGTCGTCGAGAGAGAGGTGCAGGTTGTCACTGTGACGGCGGCGCCCACCATCCCATCCGACGCCCCCGAGTATGTCTCGCGCGACCACTTCACATCGGCCGTGCTCAACAGCACCAACGCGTACCGCCGCGACCACAGCGGCGCCAACTTGACCTGGAACGACACGCTCGCGCGCTTCGCCGACGACTACCTCACCAAGGAGGTGACCGACAAGTGCGAGTTCGAGCACTCGGGCGGGCCCTACGGCGAGAACCTCGCCATCGGCTACCCGTCTGCGCGCTCCGCGATCGAGGCCTGGGGCGACGAGCGCGAGCGGTACGACTTCCAAAAGGCCGACTTCACCGAGGAGACGGGCCACTTCACGCAGCTCGTCTGGCGCAACACAAGCGACGTCGGCTGTGCGAGGCGCCTGTGCGGCACCAAGGGCTGGTACCTCGTCTGCGAGTACTGGCCCAGCGGCAACGTCATCGGCGAGTTCAAGGACATGGTCGCGGGTCCCGTCGAGGGCGCGTCTTGGAGGGGAGGCGCGAGTCCGTCGACGATTAGGCTCTCCTTTGTATTTGGAGCCGCGGCCCTGGTGGCCCTGTTGATTTTCTAATGGCTTGCTCTCTTTTGGTTACAGCAGCGCCGACCTTTTGTCGAGGCCTCACAATAATACCCAATTTCAGCGATTCTTTTCTCTTTATTCGTCTCATCAATCCCGCTGTCAAAGCCAATTGACCGGCGCCTACAGCGACCTCCCTAATTATACTCGTACCCGCCGCTGGCGGAGATAGTCTGCCCCGTGATCCACGAGGCAGCCGGGCTGGCCAGCCATGCCACCGTGTTGGCGATCTCCTCGACGGTGCCGAACCGATGCTGCAGGGGCGTCATTGCCAGGATCCCGGCGACGAGCCCTTCCGGCATCTCTTGCGACAAGCGGGTGTCGACCGGGCCCGAGCTGACCACGTTGGCCGTCGTCCCGCGCGCGCCCAGCTCCGTCGCCCATACCCGCGTCGCGGCCTCGAGCCCGCCCTTGGAAGCCCCGTACGCCGACAGGCCAGCGACGCCGCCCCGGGCCGCGATTGACGAGATGCTGATGATACGCCCGCGCCCTCCCGGGCCCCGGGGGTCGATGTACGGCAGCAGCGCGTGCACGAGCGCCACGGGCCCGCGCAGGTTGATGTTGTACACGCTGTCGAAGAACTCGGGCGTCGTCTCGGCGAGAGGCACGTTGGGCGCGATCGCGGCGTTGTTGACCAGGATGTCGAGCTCGAACTTGCCCTCGTCGGACCAGTCGATCGAGCGCGCGAGCTCCGCCACGATCTGCGCTGGGCCGTCGGGTGCGCCTAGGTCGCCTCGCACGCCGTAGGCCTTGGGCTTGTGCGGGAGCGCCGTGATCTCGCGCTTGAGCTCCTCTATCTTGGCAGCGCTCGACTCCGTCGTGTAGCCCATGATGACCTGTGATGGGCTTCTGTTAGCATTCAGCGATTTTTAAGCTGCAGTCGATGTTAGTGCGTGGCTTGTCCACATACATTGGCCCCCTGCCTTGCGAGTTCGAGCGCGATGCCGACCCCAATGCCCCTGGACGCGCCGGTCACCAAGGCAGTTCTTCCCTTAAGTGGGAGAGCGTAGTTCGTCTTCTGGGAGTCAGCGGTCGCCATTTTCAGATGCCTCCAGCTTTCCTTCAGAGGTGCACTTCTCGTGGCTATCATGCTAAAGCTGTGATCGGGGACGCAAGGATACATATAGGACATCGGCGGCACAACGATCAAGGTAATAAGTAATGTTTCCCCTGAACCTACCACAACTTATCATGATCTTCATAACGCCAAGCGGGACGGGATCTAACCTCCGCCGTCCCCCGCACGCTGATTGAGGCCCATCCGTCGTGGGTTGCAATACAGGAACCACAAATGTAATGAATGGGCGGCATGCCCACTTAAATGGTGTGCGTCGTTCAAATGTGATTGGAGCCGGCAGTTGGATGCACAATAGATGCAACCGTCGCCGCCGCCCCATCCATGCAGGCTGCCAGATTTCGCGCAGAAACAAGATTTGCGAGGGGTTTAATCTTCATTCGGAATACCTAGGTCGGAGGTGCATATCATAACCATGAGACCCTACAAGTCCAGCGCAGTGACACCTAGAGTCACTGTTTTCCCTTGAACAGCGGCGTGAGGAACTCTTCGACCCCAGTGAACTTCAGGTCAGGAAGCAGCTTGTTCCACTCATCCGACGTGTCCCACGCGCCCCTCACCACGGCGCGCAGGACGCTGGCGAACATTTTGCGCGAGAGCTCCTCCGTCATGTCGGGCGCGAGGGAGGGGTGCTCGACCTTGGGCGCCCATTTGGTCGGCAGCCTCCCCGCCTCGAGGTCCTCCATCTTCACCCACTCGACCTCCATCGGCGCGCCCCTGGCCCGCCCCGCCAGCTCCAGCAGGTCCGTGTACCGGATGCTCTCGCCGCAGATGCCGCCGCTGACCGGCCACGCCCCCTCGTACTCGACGACGCGCACCACCGCCGCGCGCAGGTCGTCAAGGGTCGTGAGGGCCACGCGCGCGTCGGCGTGGCCCTCGACGGCGACGGCGACGCCGGCGTCGATATTCATAAGGATCTCGAAGACGGCGACGTGCGCCGTCGTCTTGTGCGGGAAGCCCAGGTAGTTGGTGAACAGGCCCGGCCATAGCAGCGTGTACTCGAGCACCTTGCCGTCCTTGTTAA
This sequence comes from Falciphora oryzae, assembly GCA_000733355.1. Lineage (NCBI taxonomy): Eukaryota > Fungi > Ascomycota > Sordariomycetes > Magnaporthales > Magnaporthaceae > Falciphora > Falciphora oryzae. The sequence goes on from JNVV01000035.1 coordinate 139,087, forward strand.
GGTCGGCCAGGTAGTCGCGCACGAGCAGCTTATTGGCGTACCACGTTACGATGTGCGCGTTGGCCGCGAGCGACGCGCCCATGCTCCACTCGCCCGGGATGTAGCGCGCCACACCGGCCTCGACCGAAGCGTCGATTAGCAGCTTCTGGGCCCGCGCGCCCTCGTCCTTGTCGGCCGTGAAGAAGCAGAGGACGGTGTTGACCCCGGCCAGGAGGCGGACCAGCTCGGCCTTGTCGCCGAACTCGGTCTGGACCCACGTCACGCCTGGGAGGCTGGGCTGGGTGGAGGTGTCCTGGAAGTGATGTTAGCTGGGTGCCCAGAGTGAACTTCAGGGGCTAGCTTCAGAGATGGGGTACCTTGCGCATCAAGCCTAGGATGTCATGCCCGCCTGTTCCGACAAGGGCATCGACCATTTCTCTGGCGAGTTCTGTTTGACACAAGTTAGCACACAAACCCGCCCATCGCCAGGTCTAATTATATCTCCATGGAACCAGCGACCAGGTGCATCTTTTGCATGCAAGGGGTTGACATACGACCACCCGCACCAGCAACAGCAATCTTGACCATCTTGGTGATTTGTCGAACAATAAAATTGAAGAGGGGGGACGTGACCACCTTGTAGAAGGTCGATGAAGCCTTAGCTCAGGGGCTCGAATACAGATAGCTTGGGAAATTCTCCTTGGTACCGCGTGGTTCATCCTCCCTTCACAAGCCCGCCGCTAGCCATTCTTAAATAGGCAGATTCCTCGATTCTAGTTTGTTCTGCATGCTACGGCGTAGCGTTCTCTGCGCCTTTGTTAGAAATGCTAGTGTGGATGTGCGCAGGCTTAGCATAACGTTATCGAGGTCATGACAAAAGGAGTCCGGAGTCTCACAATTGCTCACGCTCCGGACCCACCGTGCCCAAGCCCGAAACCTCAATGCCAGCACGCCGTGCGACGCCGACTTCTTCGGGGTTTGTATGGTGAAAAAATGGTGATCTTCTTCCCATGTGCCGCCCGGAAGCAGGAGGCGACTCGGCGCGACGCCACCCACCCCCAATCCGTGAAACTTTTATGCCACGGACTATGTGTGCGGACTTCCATGCTACAATGTGAACCGACGCGCTACCGTGCCTGTCTTCGAGAGCCCGCCTTTCCCGCATTTCTTCCTGCTCGCATGTGTCTGCATGGCAGCTGCAGGTAACCTTGGCTTTTTGGGCCCTTTACCCACTATCTAGAAATGGCCACCCCTGAGCCAATCGGCCCCCGCCATGTCACCTGCAGACCATTGGGACTGAAACTTTTGACAGCCTGGGGAACCGAGTGATTAAACGCAATGCGGCCCTTCCTTCAACCCGAAGTGTTGGGCGTTCCTGCCGCAAAAAGTTCCAGGGCTGAAGCACGCCACAGGAACTTTGCGTCACCCGTGCTTTCCCAAGTGCACGCACGGGTAAAACGCCAGACCGCTCTCAATTTCCATTATTTAAGCAATCATGGTCTGCCTTTTTCCGCTGCGGTTCATTTGGTGACTATCCCATAGACGTTTCACCTTCATTACTCCGCTCTCTTCCGCGAAAGTCAAGCCATCAAATTATCATATTCGCACAAATCGTGAACTCGCTATTCTCATTCGACCCCTCACTGCTGTCCTGGGGCCCTATGAAAGCCCTCATCGACAACACAAGTCATCGGGGGTAGATCCTCTGGGGGTCGGGATGCCTGACGCTGATGTCCCCTTGTTGGCGGATGCCAATCTCTCGTATAACGAGAAACTGGTCGATATCGAGGTTGTCGACAACTCCCGCTCCGTCAACGCTCAACTGCGAATCCAAGAGCCTCTCAGCACCGAGACGTCGAAGAGCCCTTCCGTAAGGAATGCCAATCAATATCATCCTCCCGCGGCTATGGATATAGGAGTTCCCAACTATCCAGTCAACGTATCTTCGCCAAAGGTCTCATTCCAGACACTCCCGACTCGGCTCGTTTTCGCGGGCGAGTCGATGGTTTCCACGAACTCCAGCGTGATGCAGCTGGACACAGAAACTTCCTTGCCCGCATGGAACATATGCTACGGCTCATCGGCACTGATAAGTGCCGCCGTAAAATGGAAAGGAATCCAAGGCCCGTCCTAGACTTAACGGCTTTTTGGGTTTTTGGTTTTTGCTTAACTTTTTCTAAAATATATCAACACTAAGGGAAGGATAGCAAAAACAAATTAATATGGATGCGGTTTTAAATAGTACAAATTCTTTTCATATGATTCCTTTTTAATGCAAGGCTTTCAATCTTTAGAAAAATTTTAGCAAAAAACCAAAAAAAAAAAAACCAAAAAAACCGTTAGTCTAGGACAGGCCCCAAGAATTGCAGAAATCGACACAGCCACCTCAACCGCCTTCTCCTTCTTCGACAATTAGTCTCGATTCGTCGATGACAACCTCGGCGGCCACGCATCAACCTCATCGAAGAGTTATGAATCAAGAAAAAAGCCCGACTCAAATCCAGATCCGAATGCAGGAGCGATAAAAACCCCTTCAAAAGCGATAAAACACGGGTACAGATCCGACGTGCGCCACAAAACCACTTTGCTCAAGCAACTGGAGAACAAGATCGAAATAATAGAGGAGCTCTACGTCCACCAAGGACTGACACTCCCCACTGTCATGGGCATCATGGAGAAAACGCACGGTCTGTGCCCGGGTAAGTCCATCCTCCCCATAGAGCTTATAGAAGAGTATAATATCCGGCGGCTGACGATAATTACAGGGCGAAGGCGTACAAAACCCTAGTGGACAAACGTGGGTGGCATAGGTACCAAACCAAAAAAGACACGTGGCGATCCCAACCTCAAGGGCAAGAAGCTTCTGGGCAAGGGCAGATCCGAACCTCTACGCCACCGTCAGACGCGTCAGTGCTTGACACCGTCGGGGCTGCTGCTGCACTTCAATGACAGGCAGAAGAGCTTCAGTCTTCTAGTCACTACTGTCTCGGAGTGCACGAACGCCTTCGTCGACTCTTGGAAGTCAACTCGGTTGGCCTTTGATTGCAAAGGCCATGAACTGCAATTTGGCACCCACAGCATTGCTCGAGTCATATACCATTTTGACTGTGGCGAGCCGCGCGAAGGAGGACGTATTCTGCGAGATCATATTAGCATGATCTGGGACTTCCGGCAGAACGCACGGCAAATCAACTTGGATCACATCTTTTTGCTTGTGTTACACATTCCCGGAATTATCATGTCGGCAGGGTATACCCATATCACCAGGGTATATCTCCGATGTCTCAAAGACGCCCGGCAAGAGCCTGTCATTCGCGTGGCTTGCAGAAATGCGAGCACACTGTTTGACGTGCCGATGGGGCCCCACGCGTGAAGAGCTTCTTGACTTCTCGACACGCTACGAAGAGCTGCTGCTGCAGTCGCAGACGTGGTGCGGGGATGTCGGCCGGGGCGCTTTAGGGCTTGACTCCCTGCTTTTGGACTTTGAGCTCTGCAGGGTGCCCGTCTCCCCAATCTAGTGGGACGAGTTGAGAATTTTCTGGGGCGTACTTTGCAGGTGTTACTGGATGAGGGAACGAGCGCGTTGCTTCGCGCTGACGCGGCGAATGATTTTACGAGATGGATACGTCGACTTGATACAATTGTCGGGGAGCATGATGTGAGCAGCGCTGTCCCATGGAAGAGAGAATTGGAGCAAGTGGTTCCGATAATTCTCGGGGTTGTTCCCCAGATTTGGGATTATGATTTGCTCAGTGATTCGGCGATTGGGCTGGGGCGGCAAGAGGAGGCCGAAACAACTCGACGCTAAATGTTCGAGTTGGATTACTACAAAGAGCTGGAGGACAAGTATTTGCATGAGGAGGAGGAGCTTAGGGAGAAGCTTGGTCGGCTTCAGGCGGACGATTGGGTGGGTGGACGTGAGGGGCGTTAGATGGGGTTTAGCGTGCAATAGGAATGATAGGCCCTCGCCTACAACTTTCCCGCTCTTCTGCAGCATCATTGGCCATGGAAAGGCTTCATGCCATCGAAGTCGCGGAAGCGGTCGAGGATGATGTCAGTGGCTGACCCCTGGTGTCGGTGGGATCAGAGCATAGGTGCCCAAGGCCGGGGAGGAGGTGCCGCTTACCCGAGCTCCGGACCCCGCACGCCTCAAATTTTGTGGCAGGGATCGACACATGTTGAGATTGGATTTGAGGATTGCAACCACGCAACCAACACTAATTGAACAGTGTGCCCCACAATTCCAAGCTTTCTGGCCATCCATGGCACAGCAGAAAAAATTCCATCGGGCGGCGCACACAAAGGTGTTGTCATCATCAATCACGAAACACATCACACGAAGCCGTGCTGTGCCCCGATGCATGGCCCCAGCCTCTCGGTTAGATGGCTGAGCCTCAACCACGGGGAAACCCCGCGCCCAGCAGAGGGGAGAAGGCGGGCAGGCTGAGCGGGGGCAGGCTGGGCGGGCAGGAGGCGGGCAGGCTGGGCGAGCAGGAGGCGGCCACGTGAGCACAGCGCAGCCTGCAGCCGCCTCCACGCCCCAGAGAGGCGGGCCCGCTGCCGCTTGGCGATGCCCAGTTTGCTGGCGGTCCGGCCATTCACGGCTTGATGACGCCCTCCGCCAAGGGCGGTCGGCTCCAGGCGCGCGGGATCCTTGCTGCTTGGGGGACCGGTGATTTTCCTCTTCTCTGGCCGCCCAGCCTTTCCCTTTATTTACTCCCTTCTTTCTTTTCGTCGAGTCCCCACCCCCGGCGCTTCTTTTGTCCCCTTCTTTCATTCTTGTTCTCTGGTTTCTTGTGGTGCCGTTAACCAGCAGCACAGGTCCGACTCCAGGGTTCTGACTCCGGGCGGCCCAGACCTTTGTTCGACCCTCGGACCAGCCCCGATTGGCACACGGCCTCACCGCTCCCGACGCGGGTTACCATTCCATTGTGTTCCAGCCACCGGAGAACACCTTTGCCAGACAGGCCCTCCCTGGATCGTAGGCTATAGAGATCAGGCAGAATAATTATTTCTTGTGCGAGCCAAGAGGCCGCGACGTGTGACGAGAGACTGCCTGCCGCCGCCCTCAGCTCTTCTGCCCAGTCCTCCGCATTTTGGTGGCGTCATCGGACGTTTTCGACCGCCACTGACGCGGCTGCGTGCACTGCACCGGCGTCACGACTGGATCTTGCCCACCCGCCATCTCCCAGCGACGGATCTCGCTTGCTCTCCGCACACCGATGGCCGACAATGAGATAAGGTCCGCGTCCCCGACGGGACTGGCGTCCCCGACGTCTCCGACGTCCATCAAGTTCGCCCAGAGCACCACGCCGCCAAAAGCCGGCACCCCGACCCCGGCCAAGCCCGACGAGCTGAACCTGGTCGACAGCCCTCCTCTGCCCAGCAACCGCTTCGCCTTCACCCCGGCCCAGCTGAATAAGCTGTCTACCACGCGCACCCTAGCCGCACTTGATGCATTCGGTGGACTGCACGGCCTGGCCGCGGGACTGCGCACCGATCTCAGTGCCGGCCTTAGCGTCGACGAAGTCGGTTTCGATGACACTGTCACCCTTGAAGAGGCCGTCGCGGCCGGCAAAGAGCGCAGGAAGCCCAAGACCACGCCTCTCCCCAGCGACGGAAAGAAGGGACATGACCACGCGGCCGCGTTCAAGCTGGACTTTGGCGCCGAAAACAAAGGCTTCACCGACCGTCGGCGCATTTTTGGCGAGAACAGGGTGCCGCGGCGCAAGCAGAAGTCCTTCCTGCAGCTGGCCTGGATCGCCTTCAACGACAAGCTCATGTTCCTCCTGACCGTCAGCGCCACCATCTCGCTGGCCCTGGGCATCTACGAGTCGATCGAGGCGGACGATGGTGACGGCCCTCGGATCCAGTGGGTCGACGGCGTCACCGTCGTGGTGGCCATCCTGGTCATCGTCGTTGCGACCGCCACGACGGACTGGCGCAAGAACCAGAAATTCGCCAAACTGACCGCGCGCAAGGAGCAGCGAGACGTCAAGGTCATACGGTCCGGCAAGACCCAGAACATCTCTGTCCACGATCTGCTCGTCGGCGACGTCATGCACATCGAAACGGGCGACGTCGTGGCTGTCGACGGCGTGCTCATCCGCGGGTCCGGCATCCAGGTGGACGAATCGTCGCTGTCGGGCGAGTCGCATCTGGTGCACAAATCCGCAGCCATGGGTGGAAAGGGCGAGGAGGTAAACGGCATCGCTAGCCTCAAGCAATCGGCGGTACACCGTGTGTCCGCCGCCGACCCCTTCATCCTCAGCGGTACCACCGTCAACGGCGGCGTCGGCAACTACCTGGTCATATCCGTGGGTGTCAACTCCACCTTTGGCCGCACGCTCAGCGAGCTGCAAAACGACGTCGAGCCAACGCCACTGCAGCAGAAGCTGGGCAAACTGGCCAAACAGCTCATCACATTTGGTGTCATCGCCGGCTTCATCTTCTTCCTCATCATGTTCATCCGCTTCCTGGTCAACTTGCCCACCGCCGGTCGCACCCCATCCGAAAATGCAATGGTATTCTTCAAGACGTTGATCCTCGCCGTCACCGTCATCGTCGTGACGGTCCCCGAGGGCCTCGCCCTGGCTGTCACCCTCGCACTCGCGTTCGCCACATCGAGAATGTTGCAGGATAACAACCTGGTGCGCATGATCCGGTCCTGCGAGGTCATGGGTAACGCCACATGCATCTGCTCGGATAAAACAGGAACCCTCACACAGAACAAAATGACGGTTGTTGCGGGCCATGTTGGCATGTCGGACAAGTTTGGAGAGGCCATAGTGGGCGACTCTCCAGGCAGCCTCGGCAATGTCACCGCCAGCCAAGCGAGTGCATCCGGGGAGGAGGGCGATGATGCGGAAAAGAAAGCTATGGGGAAATCTGCCGAGGCCACCGCCACTGCCGTGCCATCGCCGCCTGCGAGTAGAGACACCGGCCCAAGGGGGTTGATGCAGTCACTCGCGGCTGAGGTCAGGACTTTGATCAAGGACGGCATCGCGCTCAACTCAACAGCATTCGAGGACGGCGATGGCAAGTATGTGGGCATGAGCACCGAAACGGCCTTGCTTGACTTTGCGCGCAGCCACCTAGGCATGGGCCCCGTCAACGAGGAGCGTGACAACGCCGACATCGTCGATCTCCTGCCTTTTGACGCGTCTAATAAGTGGATGGCTGTCATGGTGCGCCTACCGAAAGATCGAGGCTTCCGCATGTTTGTCAAGGGCGCCGCCGAGGTTGTGCTCGAACGCTGCAAGACGATCCTCAACGACCCGACTGGCAGCAGGGAGCAGGGCGGAAGCGGACTGACGTCAGAGGAACTGCCCGAAGAGACGCGGGCGGAGCTTCGAGAGACCGTCCGCTCGTACGCCGTCCAGATGCTCCGCCCCGTCGCCATGGCCTACCGCGACTTCACGGACCCCAACGAGATCTTCCGCGACCCCAAAGACCTGACCTCGGTCCGCTTCCGTGACTTGTTCAAGACATCAGGTCTGACGTGGACTTGCATCTTCGGTATCAAGGACCCGCTCCGTCCCGAAGTTATTGACTCGGTGCGACAGTGCCAGGAGGCTGGCGTGCTTGTTCGCATGGTCACGGGCGACAACTTCCTGACGGCCAAGGCTATCGCGTCAGAGTGTGGTATTTACACAGCTGGCGGCGTGGCTATGGACGGGCCAACCTTCCGACGACTGACGCCCGCACAAATGGACATCATCATCCCGAGACTTCAGGTACTTGCGAGGTCGAGCCCAGAGGACAAGTTGACCCTTGTGTCACTCCTTAAAAAGATGAACGAGACCGTGGCCGTGACTGGCGACGGTACGAACGACGCATTGGCCCTGAAGGCTGCTGATGTCGGATTTGCCATGGGTGTTCAGGGCACTGAGGTGGCCAAAGAGGCGGCGTCCATCATCCTCCTTGATGACAACTTCAAGTCCATTGTGAAGGCGCTCCTTTGGGGCCGAACCGTTAACGACGCCGTTCGCAAGTTCCTGCAGTTCCAATTCACTATCAACATCACGGCTGGTACTCTGACCGTGGTGTCGGAGCTTGTTGGCGACAACGTCTTCACCGTGGTTCAGCTGCTGTGGATGAACCTGATCATGGACATTTTTGCGTCGCTCGGTCTGGCCACCGACTGGCCGTCGGAGGACTTTTTGAAACGGAAGCCGCAGCCGCGTCGGGCGCCGCTGGTCAGCATTACCATGTGGAAGATGATCCTCGGCCAGGCCACGTACCAGCTCATCGTTATCTTCACGCTGCACTACGTCGAAAGCGACATCTTCACCCAGACCATGGTGTTCAACACCTACATCATGTTCCAGCTGTTCAACCGTACGTATTTTGCCACATTCCTGACGTCTTCTCTGTGTCTGACATCTTGCTAACTTTGACTACACCAGAACACAACTGCCGCCGTGTCGACAACAAGCTCAACATCTGGTACCAGGGTGTGCTGCGAAACCCCTTCTTCCTGGGGGTTCAGCTTGTTACCATCGCAGGCCAAATGATCATTATCTGGAAGGGTGGCCAGGCATTTGACACGGTTCCTCTGAACGGCCCCCAATGGGGCTGGTCGTTGCTATTTGGTGTCATGCCCATCCCGCTTGGCGCGGCCTTGCGCTGCGTCCCCGACCGCTACGTCAAGAGCGTGTTCCGCTTCCTGGGCCGGATTCTGCGCGTCTTCAAGCCGGCCATCATGCTCCTGGTCCCGGCTCGGTTCAGCAAGGTCAAGCGCAAGCACAATCTCGAGCGGCGCCAGAGCCGCATCAGCACGGGCACCTCGGGCGACGACGAGGAGGAGCTCGGGCGGCTCGAGGACTGGATCCTGCACGCGGGAGCGGTCCTGCGCCGGCCCATCGACTACGGCATCCCGGGCTACGCGGAGCCTGGCGGCGCCCACGCGGGCATCTCGCTCGAGAGCCGCATCCAGACCATGCCGGCGGCGCAGAGACTGGCTCTCGCCGCGGCGGCCCAGGTGCACGCCATGGCGTCGGACGGCGGGCCCGTGAACCTGGGCGCGCTGATCGAGGCGTCTCGCACGGCGGCCGAGAACCGGGCGCAGCAGAACCGGGCGAGCGAGCACCAGGGCTTCGAGGTGCACCCGGACACCAACAGGGAGGACCCCATCATGCCGAGCCAGGTCGTTGACCAGGACAAGTGGAAGAAGACGCCGCCCAGCCAGGACCCGGACATTGTCCAGTACTTAGCGTCGCAGAGGATCCAGCGCGTCGACGATAAGAAGCATTGATCTCCTGCAGAAGGGGGGTGAGGGGCGAGGACTTGAAAGAGACCACGACAACGAAGAAGAGCATTTTTACGAATTATTCCCTCGATATAGGTCTCGGCCGACATAATCTCTATTTCTTAGTTTACCATCCCCCGCCGTTCCTCCGGGCCTTATTTGCACGAGGTTTTATTCTCACGAATCATGACTATGACCTTTGTACATATATCGACGAACGATTTCTTGCTTTTCTTTTCGCCTGTCATTTTAGGTCTCTTTTGGGAGGGATCGTCTGCGAAAAAAAATCCCAAGCTTCGTTTCTTCGCTTGAAAGGACTTCCACGTCTTGCATCCGTTGCATTCACCCCGTGTCCTACATTCCGCAAACGCCTCCGTTGTGGGAGATCCAGACACCGTGAAAGTATCTATTCTGTCTCAAAACCTAAGACGCGCCACAAACACACAACCCCTCACCCTCGTCCAATCCATTGGACAATACATACGAGGCTGTGGATCGAGCATTGTGTAAATCTTGCTGCCTGGCGGCGACCCCAGCTTTGAGATCCAGGAACAAGGTTAACCTTAGTAAGGACCATGCAATATTACCCCGAGTAGGAAAAGCGTCGCCGATTAGCGCGACTGGGGCACGATGCGAGCTTTATTTCGTCCTGCTACCAACCTTAGGTTAACATCGTAAAAACGATAGCCCTCCGCTTTCCAGCAAGCCTAAATATGCTTGATCCAGCCCGCCATCGTTGCTCCCTGGGCATAGCGACCCGACGAGCAACTGCGCCATGAGTCTCCTATTAGCAACAAGGGGCGTCCTCGCCGTCCTTCTCGGGACCTCTGTGCTGGCCCAAGATGCACCACCGGCGGTCGCGACAACCCTGCAGTCCTGCCTGGCGGCCGCCGGCGTCCCAAACCTCGTCGAGGCCGACGGCGCCGCGTCCTGGGCGGTCGAGACGGCGCTCTTCAACCGGCGCTTCCGGCCCGCACCGGCGTGCATCGCGCTCCCCGAGAACCGCGACCAGCTCGCGCGGTCGCTGTCCTGCGCGCGCGACGCCTCGGTAAAAGTCACGGCGCGCGGCGCGGCGCACTCGTTCGCGGGGTTCGGGTACGGCACGCCCGGCAACCTGGTCATCGGGATGGCGGCCTTTAATGCTGCGTCGTTTGACGCGGGGTCGACCCTGCTCACCTTCGAGGGCGGCTCGCGCGTCGGGCCCGTTGCAAAGTACCTCTGGGACAACCACGGGCGGCACTTCCCGCACGTGCGCGGCTCGCATGTTGGGTTGGCGGGTTCGTCGTTCGGTGGCGGGTTCGGGACGACGTCGCGGTTGTGGGGGACGCCGGTCGACAACATCGTCAGCGCGGAGCTGATGCTTTACAACGGGAGCGTCGTGACGGCGGGGCCCGGGTCGGATCTGCTGTTTGCCGTCAAGGGCGCGGCGCCGTCGTATGGGATTATCTTGAGCATGACGACGCGGACGTACAAGCCCAAGTTTGCGAACGCTGTCAACTTTACGATCTCGCTGGGGAGCATCGATGTGGACGCCGGCGCGAGGGCGTTGGTTGCGCTGCAGGAGTTTGCGCTAAAAGATGGCAGCCCGGACGAGATGGCGGCGCGCTGGAAGCTCGAGGTGCCGCCGTATTCGATCCAGGGATACTGGTACGGCGACCCGGCTGCCTTTGACGCCGTTGTTGGCCGGCCGCTGGTGGCAGCTCTGGACCGCGCCGTCGCTGGCAACTCTTCCTCCGAAGCAACAGCCCCCAGCGTCGCCGTCCTGCGCAAGACGGAGCTGCCCTTCTGGGACGTCGAGGTCGCCGCCGTGGGCGCGGGCATGAACCAGGTCGGCGGCGGGACGCTCGGCGCCGGGCGGGCGTTTTACACGCAGGCGCTCACCACGACGGTGGACCACCCGCTGACGGTCGGGCTGGCGCGGACGCTGATATCCAACACGGGGGTTGCGTTCAGCCGCAGCGCCGACCTGAGCAGGTTCGGGTACCTGGACCTATGGGGCGGGGCGCCTGCGCGGGATGGGAACCTCACGGACAGGGACACGGGGTTCCCGCACGCGAGGAACCTGTGGATCATACGGTGGGACGGCAACGCCCTGGCCTCGGGGGGCGGGTACCCGGCTGATGGGCCGGCGTACCTCAAGAGCCAGATGCTGCCGTTCGAGCGGGCGTTGAGGGACGCTGGCGTGCCGCTTAGGGGGTTTGTTAATTATCCTGACACGGAGCTGGGGGTGGACGAGTGGAGCAGTCGGTTGTACGGGGAGAACTTTGGAAGGTTGAGGAGCATCAAGGCTGCGTATGACCCGGAGGGGCTGTTCTTCAGCCATGCGCAGAGCATCCCGCTGCCGTGATGGGCAGTTTTGGGTGTAGTTTTATTGAAAGCTAATAGTAACCATAGATAATACACCATGCTCAACAAGGCCGCCAACTGTCTCACACCAGAAGCTCCGCCCAGATTCTCGGTGACAGAAAGCCGCAAGCACTCTCAAAGCAGCGCAGACACGGCGTTGAGCGTGTCCTTGCTCTGGGCAGGCACCTGGATGGAGCCTCCGCGGATAAAGCAGTTGTCAACCCCATCCGGGGGGAAGCGGTACCACGAGGCGGCGGCGCATGGGCGGCTGGGCACCTGGGTGGTCCAGAGATCGCATTGACTGCCAGGAAGATTCGGAGTGGTTCGATTCGTCTGTCAGTCGTGGGCCGCAAGTACAGCCAGCCACGCAGGGAGGGAATGGAAAACTAAAAAAAGAAAGAGGGATATGACAAAGAGAAAGAAGGAAAATAAATAGGAGAGAGTGGCGAACTCACGCAGCGCAGTCCACGACCCCCGAGATGTTGGGGTAGACGGCCAGGAGGGTGCCGCCGGTCACGTCGACGGCGCAGGCGATCTGGTAGAACTTGCCCGAGTTGCCCTTGTAGAAGAAGGCCTGCGCGGCCGGGCACACGTCGCCCTTGCTGGGGGGCGGGCCGTACGCGCGCTTCTCGAGCGCGGCGCCGCTGGCGGCCGTGGCGGCGGCGAGGAGGGTGAGGGGGGTGGAGGACTTCATTTTGAGGTGTTGGAGGCGGCAGGGAAGTTGTGTTGCAGGTGGTCTTTGCTGCCGAGCCTGATCGCCTGTAAGCTCTGATGGACTCGGGGGACGATGATGGCTGTATTTATGTTCGAGTTATTCGTCCTCTTGTCTGCCCCGACATGCCCCTCATCTCCAGACCAAAGCCTCGACGACGTCGTCCTCGACAGCACTATAACCGCACCCATCCGCTCCACATAGTCGGACGCGGTCAGGGGGCCAGCGGCCAAGATCAATAAATATTTCCCTGCCCGAGTTCAGCTCGATATAAGATGCACCGGGGTAGCGTAGGGTGTCTCGATGCGGCGTTGGAAAACACCTAAACGAACGGCCCTGAGGGTCTCGAGCAGCAACGTTGATCTTGTGCCCCCGGCGCACAGTTGGATAAAGACTTTATGGTGTGACACAAGATGCCCGGTGCGGGAACCAGGGATTCTCAACGGACAGCTGAGTATACCAGGTGCAGACGTGAGCCCGCAGCTCTTGAACGTTCTTTCAGCCCAATATTGATGCTGACATTTCCCCGGATGGGTAGCCCACTGCCATGCAGAGTCCTTGCAGGAAGTGTCGTCAAGGTGGCAGCCCCGCATCGTGGGCGGGCGTTAATGCAAGTGGCTGCAATAGGAAGGCGGACAGCTCCGCGATCGAGCTGAGGGCTGCCGGGTGAGCTCGGTAAGTGCCCGCGTGCGCTGTCTCTATAGGGCTGCGGTTCCCAAAGGGTCACCAATGTACTTTTTTTATGTCAAGATATATCATCCTTGGCGCGTCCTCGCCATTGGCTGGCCATAAACTCTGCCAGCACGCATCATTGGCTCCTTGAAGCATTCTGTCAGCACGCATATGTCATGTAGTTGGCATGCTTCGAATCCAGTTGTCATTACTATCGCAAAGACCCGACGGGTCGCGAGCCAGTGTCCCCTCGACTCGCAGGGCCCCGTCCTGAAACCAAAGGACCACACACCCCTCAAATCCTCCCCGCAGTTCTGTTCTCCCTCGGTTGGACTAGTGTGTTTCCCTTCTCCTTCCCTCGCTCTGGATTACTTCAACAAATTCCACCCCTTAGAAGCCCTGGCGAGCAACCTGGGCCTTGGCGGCGGCGATGGTGGCCTGGGAGTTGGGGTCGACGAAGCCGCAGCCCTGCTTGCCGTTCTGGAACTCGGCGCCGATGCCGGAGCAGATGCCGGTGCCCTGGCCGTTGTTGGCGCAGCAGCCCTCCTGGCAGTCGGCGTTGGCGATGCAGCCGCCCGTGGTGAACTGCTGGCCGTTGCCGTTGCCGACGTTGCGGGCGCCGGCGACGTTGGGGATGGCCTGGCCGAGAGCGACCGCGGCGACTGTTGAGTTCTTTGTCAGCACTTTATGTTCATGTTGTTCCGCACCAGAGGGACGTCTTTAGTTGGGGCGGTGACTTACGGGCCAGGGTAGCGGCGATGGTGACGCGAACCATTTTGAACGAAGGGATGGGTTGTTGAAGTAAAGAAGGATTAAGGATTGGTAAAAGTTGGCAAAAAAGTAGCGACGCCTGGTCGGTTCGAATCGAAGAAGAGAACTGAAAGAAGGACTTGCGTTGAACGACACCAGGTCGTGATGATCGTGGGCTGGCAGTGAAGGAGTGGGTGGTGGAAGAAGGGGAGCAAAAGGATGAGGAGGACGGAGAGATCGTCTGGTCTTTTGTAGTCTGATGTCGTCCTATCGGGCGATCACTTGCCCTCCCCAGCGATGCGAACCAGGTATCGGACGAGTACCCCGAGCAACGCTCACCGTCCCATGTTTTCGCTCCCACGTTTTTTTCTTGCCCTGTCGGCGATTTCCCCTCTGCTATCTCCCACGTATCGTGCTATGGCAATCCGGATCCGCCCCATCCAGGCCACACCGTCCAGCCGTGGGTCCCCATGCTAAGTGATCGGTTCAAAGGCGCGACCGTTGACGTCTGCGGCTGGGTCTCGCCCGCTCTTGGCGGCAGCCGTTTGGCTTGTTCGGGGCGCGGCATTGTCATGGCGGCAGAGGGATTAGGGAGCATGCCGGTCCCGCGACAAGTGATCGGCAGCCCCTGGAGCACCTGAGACTGCCACAGCCCGCTTTTCATGCTGATGTCGACGAGGAAGGGCTCCGCGGAATGGCATTGTTGAGCGACAAGATGGCAAATCTGGATGCAGGGCCAATTCGATCGCCAGGGGGAGGTCCGGGGCCCCTTCTCCTTGTGTTGCAGCCGGCCTGGTCATCCGGACGTCCACCCGCGAGCCAGCATCGATATCGGTCCATTTTCTGACTCGGCAAGCGCCCTGGCAAGCTCCGGATGGTTTCGGTAAAACAGCCCGACGTCATCCAGTCGTCAAAGTCGGAAGGCGATGAGCTTGTTCGCGCGCGCGTCCATCATGCCTCCAGATAGATTGGGCTTGTGCGGCCTGGCAGCAATCGGAAGACGGCAGAGGTTTGGATTTGAAGTGCGCTGGGTGGACGCCGTTTCACCTGCAAAATTGATGTCTGCCTCCATGCCATTCGATGCTCAACTTCTGGGCATCTGCAGGGACACAATGCAGGCGGGCTGGGGCACACCCCACGCCAAATGGATCGCTTGCAGGACAAGGACGAACCGTTGGAAGGTGCGTCGCGGTCTGCAACTGTCCAATGTTTCGCCGTTCTGGCGCCAGCTCTATCTTTCCTGCGCGTCTTGGCCTGCGCAGGCCTCGCAGAAAGGAGCTGTGCGCCGTCAAAGCTGATGCCAAAGACGTCGGAACCGTCTTGCGCGGTGGAGCTTTCCCTCCACTTGTGGGATGATCCAGCTCGGTCTCCGAACGGCCGTCTTTCGATTATTGAGTCTCCTATTTCCGCGCTGCTTTCCCTGCTTCCTTGCCACTTCGGGGTGGCATTTCCGTCGGGTCTCGAATCAACCCGAGCGCCAGGCTTCGGCGTCCGCGGCTGGGCGGCCCGACAGCGAAACCAGCTGTTGAGGTGCTGGGGTCGTGCCTGCTTGTCCTTATGTTTGCTCTGCTCCTTCCCAAATCATTCCCAATTCAAGGATGGTCTGGCTTCGCATGCCATCGGCCTAGATTTGTTCTGAGATCGAACCCAAATCGAAACCGACACGCGAGCAGCTGGGATGTCCCTCTCAGCCGCCAGGTCGAATCGACTTCGCAATGTCAATGCTTGCTGCTCCGAGGCCCTACGCTGTTCGCTCGGCGGAATGGCGACCGTCGCCGTTTCGATGTGTCACGCTTTGACGGTTCGCGCATTCTCCGGCCGACTCGGCAGCCAGAAGACTGGTAGTCACACTCAGCTTCTGTTCTATGTTCTTCCAGCTGCCAGAAAGCATGTTCGCGTCCACAAGGCTGTGTTGTCGAAATGATCGAGTACCCGTCATGCGAGCCTCGCTCAACGCGCTAAGGTGAGGTTAGGGAAGATGAAACTCCAGATTTCAGCTGCCCAGCAGGAATGAAGTTCCTCGGCATCGCAGCTTGTTCAGCCGCACGCCCTAATCACGGGGCTCAGCTCCCAGAGTATCGCCATCCCCCGCACCCGCCATGTCTAGATGGCAGCCATGCTGTTCTCAATAAGACAATCGCTGGAATTGACTATGATTCTATGTCCGCGATGCATCCAGCACCGCCATCGCCTGTAGTCGTCTCCTCGGCCTGCGCCCAGGATCAGCAGACCGGGTACTACCAGTATGAGCCCATCCCGGGGGGCACGCCAGGCAGTGCGGGACGGCGGTCGACAGGAACCAGGAAAACTCGGCTCCTAGGGATCAGGCGGAAAGATGACGGGACTATCGAGTATAACCTCGGCCTCCACAATCTCGGCGATGTTAACGGGCAGTACGACGCCATATCCTACAGCTGGGGCGACCCGAGCATGACCCACGCCATCACTGTCGACGGCGCACCGCTCCGCGTAACTGCAGCGGTCGCGGCCATGCTCGACGCGCTCGCCCCCTCGCCCGCCGACACCGGCGCCGAGCCCCGTCGCTTCTGGATCGATTCCATCTGCATCAACCAGGACGACCCGCTCGAGAAGGACCAACAAATTCCCCTGATGCGGACCATCTACCGAGGCGCCCGGAAGGTGGTTGCGTACCTGGGCAACTCCCCAGACGCCGCTCTCGCTGCCGATTTTGTCCCGAGGCTAGCGGGCGCGCTAGCCGAGCAGGCATTCGTTCTCAAGATGCGCGGCGGCTTCCGTGACACGGACGGACACCTTGCTAGCTTTGAGCCCTCATCGCTCCCGGGGCAGGTCGATGACTGGCGCGCGCTACTCGGCCTCCTTGTCAACGCTTACTGGTCCCGCACATGGATCATCCAGGAGACCGTTTTGGCTCGCGAGATAGAGCTGCTGTACGGCGGACGCAGTCTTGACTGGAACCACTTTGGGCTGATCTGCGCCGCCATCCGTGGACCCCAAGGGGGTTTGGTGTGTGTCTTCCTTGGTTCGACCCCTGGGCTAGCCGAGCTGTATCTGTCTGCGATGGGGAGTTTAGGACAGATCTTTGGCATAGACACACAGCGGAAACGGCTATTCCGGGTGCACGACGACAATACCAAGATGCTGCTGCCATACATAATCGCCGAGTGCTGTCAGTCCAAGGCCACCTGCCCACAGGACAAGGTCATCGGCCTCCTCGGCCTGGGACGCGGTGGAATTGACGATGACGATGGCGGCGACCTCGACCAAGACACCAGGGAACTACTGCTTCCCAATCACACGCGCAGTGTCCTGGAGGTGTACGGCGACGCTGTGGACTTTGCGCTGCGTAAGAACTGCTTTGCCCTCGTCAACATTTCCGGGTGCTACTACCGCCGCAGCAGCCTCGACCTGCCCTCCTGGATCCCGGATCTGAGCGCCCCACCCGAAGCCTACCCGCTCGATAGCGTTGCGTCCAAGTACAAGGCCGGCGGGCCGTATAGCGCACATTTCGAAATTCGGCCGGACCGGCGCCGATTGCGCATTTATGGCTGGCTATTCGACGAGGTTGTCGCGGTCGGCAGCGCGCCGGCGCCCACGAGCTGCGAACTTACGCATCAAACGCCGCAACTGCCTCTAGAGCCGCCAGAGTTCTGGCGCAAGCTGTCAGACCAGCACCGAGAGGCGTGGCGCTTGGCAGCGGAGCACGTGCCACGAGGCAGGCACCCGATTACGGGCGAGGCGTGCTGGAGGGCGCTGTGCCGCACCGTGGTCGGCGATGAGCTGCCCGACGGCGAGCGCCTGGACGCGAACCTCTTCGACAAGGTTCGCGACGCGTACAACACGCTCGCGTTCTTCGGCGCCTTTATGGACTGGAGGGAGAAAGCCCTGGCCAAGGGCGTGGACCCGGACGCGCTGGGCGGGCTCCCGCCGGTGCCGGAGCTGGGCTTGCCAGACATCATGTTAGATTCCGAGGCAGATTGGCTGCATGAGACCCTGTTCACGCTGCAGATGCTGCCCGGCTATGAGCAGACTATCCCGGCCAAGATACGGTTCCTCTACCAGATGATGGCGCGCAAGCTTATGCTGCGGTCGCTCGCTGTCAGTAAAGAGGGGCACATGATGCTCGTGCCGCCCGGCACCAAGAAGGGCGACGCGGTGTGTATTTTTGCTGGCGCCAAGACGCCGTTCATCCTGCGCAAAGGCGAGTGCAATCCCCGTGGTGACGACGAGAAGCTTGAGGAGCAGGAGTACGAGGAGGAGGACGAGATTTGGAGACTGTACGGAGAGGCGTATGTGCACTCCATGATGGACGCCCAGATTCTCGGCAAGCGCATCTATCAGCGTTGGTTCGAGTTGAGATAACCAACAGTCGCGGCCCAAGCGGCGCAGGTTGCTTGATGGTACGCTGACTCAATCGGTTCGAGAATCGCGGTGGGTTTGTTGTATAGTTTGTTGGGTATGCCCAACCCAGCAGAATTAGGGTCCGTCGTCTCCTAGTAAACGATGGTGGATGTTGGTGCGATGTTGATGGTGAAGGAGTAAGCTGCAGGGGTCGAACCACCAACAGTGGGCTGTGCGCCCGGCACTTCGGCCGGTCCCGCCTGGATGGTCCTCCACAAACCCCACAGCGAGGCTAAAAAAAGACATCAGGAAACAACATCACGAACCAACAACACCAAGGCTCGTCGGCCGTGTTGACCAAGAACAGTTGCAAAGCAGTGTATAAAAGTCTGTGGGCTCGGCATGTTGAAAGATGTTTGAGAAACCACAACACCGCAACATCCTCTCGACTCTACTTCCAACCTCAACTCCATTCTACTTTTTAGCAACGACCCATTCCAATACTCACGTCAACCGTTCATCCAGAAAACCGTCAAGCATTACAAGCTTCCACTTTCTCGTTTTCCAACTTGTCTTGGTATTGCCCCAGTCCAGCGCAGAACGACAAAATGGTTCACGTCAAGAACGCCGCCCTCCTC
Source organism: Falciphora oryzae (assembly GCA_000733355.1). NCBI lineage: Eukaryota > Fungi > Ascomycota > Sordariomycetes > Magnaporthales > Magnaporthaceae > Falciphora > Falciphora oryzae. Next base: position 157,754 of record JNVV01000035.1, read on the forward strand.
GCCCTGGCCATCAGCCTCGCATCCGCCGCCCCTTTGACTAAAGGCGCTCCGCCCACATACAAGAACGACTTCCTTTCTAGGGGGAACCTCGAGGCGGAACAGGGGTACGAGTCGATAAAACCCAATGCTCTGAACGTCGGCAAACTCCCCAACGAGGATGGTGACAGCAACGCGCCCGCTGATCCGGATACGCCCAGGGCCCCTACGTGGGGCGTGGCCCAACCGCCCGCCGGGACCGGCAGCGCATCCGCGACCGCCTCTAGCGGAGCGGGCGGCAGAGCGTCCTCAAAGCCCTACAGCCACGGCACCGGCGGCGGCCCCGTCAAGACCAAAGGGAACGGCGCAGCGTCCGGAGGTGCTACCGTCGGCGGCGGCCCCAACGCCAAGCTACACCCGGCCCCACCCGCCGGCGCGGGGAAAGAGAACCTCCCCCTTGCGCCCAGCCCGATGTACAACGGGAACGGCGGAAATGGCGCAGGCGGCGGCAAGCCTTCAACCCCCGCCTCTGATGATGTCGTGGTGGACGACGAGGCTGACGTCCCGCCCACCGCGCCCGTGGCTGATAATGCCGCGGCGGACGAGGACTAGCAGGATGGGTTCTACCGGGTGTGAGCCTGGTGCCAAATAGCATGGAGTATCAAGTTTGACATGGCGTTGCGGGACTGGACAACATGGGAGGTACATCAAGGCGGAAATGGTTTGGCGTTATCAGGCGTTGAAGTTGGAAGGAACGGGCCATATATCAATATGATTTGTGCTTTGGACAAACAGCATCGACTTCCAAGGTAATGGAGACGCCTTTGGTCCCTTGTGTGCAACGGCTTCCTCACTCGCGCATATGCTCGGAGCGTTTTCGTAACCCGTCCCCTTCCCCATGGGCTAACGCGAATCTGCATGTTGCACTTAGAGTCGCTGGAACCTGCTTCGGTGTCCAGATCGCCTGGTAACTCAGATCCGCAGGTCCGGAGCGTTGGCCCCGTTATAACGAAATATACGCACTGACATCCGTTGTTCCACACAGCCAAGCCAAACGTGCTTGGGGATCGACATCAGCCGCGATTGGGGCATCTTTTAGGGTTTGAGCGCCCACAGGATCGGAGGATGCATGGCATTTTCTGCGCCAGCTTGTGGCGGTGTTGTGGGCCAAGATACAAAAGTACAATTTTGGATACCGCATCTCAGCCCCAATGGCCAACCGCCGACATGGTCCGACCGCCAACATGCTTATTATCCTTCGAGCTTGGCTCCGATTCGTTCCAATACAAGGATTTAATGCAACAACCTTAGGCAGCCGCGTATAGTGTGCTACACCGAGGGCACGACTTCCCTCAAGGGAATGAAAGTACATCGTTATCGACAGCCCTCAACGACGCGTGGCCTCCCCGCCCCTAGACCAGGCACCAGGACGATCTGGGGCATCCCCGTTTATCGTTTCCGGGCACTTTGTTCACACGCTTGGCATTGGCTAGTAGGCTGCGCTCCTGCACGACTCCGAAACAAGCTCGGTAGGGGCGCCAACGACCCCCCGTCTGCGGGGTCCCAGGAACTTCACCGGGGATGACACCTCCGGATGGGAGAGTGCCTGCTTTGGTCCGAGGCTGGCCTATAAGTAACGTGAATGTCTCCAGCAGGTGGAATACCTGGCAATAATAGCGACTTCTCACGCTTAGCCTAATCAACACGACGCCCAAGACACCACACAGAGAGCACGTGCGCGTGGCATCCGACATCATGAACAAGCCTTACTTTGGTTAGTTCCCCGATGTATTCACACCCCTCGGATGGTTATACTATAAAACCCTGGAGATCTTTCGCCTGGGCGTCTAGAATGAACTTCTCGCTGACAAGCCTCTCGAAGAAACCAATAAGAACCTCCTCACCCCCACGTACTCCTCCCCGACCCCAACCTACACCCGCGTCGACGCCGCCGCGAACGCTCCCCCGATGGCCGGCGATGTCCCCGGATACGGCGGGAGCCCCGCCGGTGCACGTCCAGACCAGCACCACCACCACTACCAGCGGTGCTGCCAGGCGGGATGTCACCAAGCCCCCGCCCACACGGGCCGTCCCCGACCCCCCTCCTGCGGCTTTACGGGCGAGCACCAGCACCAGCACAGGGCCAGCGGCGCAAATGTCGTCCCGCTGCCGCTGCTCGGCAGGTGGCCCGCCCTCGCCGAGTGCCCGTGCTGCGACGCCGTGACGCCGACTCTGACAAAACATGAAGCCGGAAAGGGGTCCCAGTAGGTGTTTTTTCTTCTTGCTGGATTCGATAGCAGAATCCGGGCCCCTTTGCCTGGAACCCAGAGCTTGCTGACGCTGTCTCCCGTGCAGCTGGATGGCGTTTCTCTTCTTTGTGACGACTGGTGGCGTCTTGTCTTTTGTCCCCTATGTTTCCAACCCCATGAAGGATGTCAAGCACATGTGCCAGCACTGCGGGAGGCACCTCGCGACCCGCCGCTTCGGTGGTGGCACCAAGGCCCATTTGATGTGATTTACCTGTAGCATGTGTGTCTTTTAGTTGATCCTTTCCTTTGTAATTTCCGTTCCAGTCAGGGACCAGGTACACTTTTCATTTGACAGACAATACTCACGGTGCAGGCGATCGAGAAAGGAACTGCATGTCGCCAGGAGCGGTAGTAAAATTGGTCATTTTATTATTAACATTAGACCACTATATATACCGGATGCGCATATCCCGTGTACCTATGCAGACATGAACAATGACGCTTGACTGTATCCCCCCACAATATCCCCGGCCGACACGGCGTCTACCAGTTGATAGACTGAGGCTGGAAGCTCAGGTCGGGCTTGACGACCTGGCCGTTGACGAGCTGCTTGTCGGTGTAGGCGGGCCAGACGATGAGGCGCTTGCCGAAATCCACAACGGCCCAGGTTGTGAAGCCGTTGCCCTCGCCCCAGGAGCCATCCCAGCCGGAGCTGACCTTGTACGGCCCGCAGTTGATGTCGCTGGTGGTGGCGCGCGACGCGAAGGACGCGGCGTTGACGACGTAGGAGCAGCCCGTCACGGGCGCCAGGCGGGTGTCGACGCCGAACTCGACGGTGCACGAGGTGTCGGCGGCGTTGCAGGTGCGCTTGAAGTTGGTGATGGTCCACTGCGGCACCGCGGCCACCATGGACTGGGCCTCCTCGGGCACGGGGGCGGCCGAGGCGGCGGCGGCGAGGAGGGAGAGGAGGGCGGTCTTGGAGAACTGCATTGTGTGGTGGTGTTTGTTGCGGGGTTTGCAGGACGTAATTAGGTATTAGGTAGTGAGGATCTTGAGTGGATGATGAACGGGTGGCTGTAGAGGTTCTTGATCTTGGTGATGATGGCAGAGGAGACAACACGACCTCTTTGGCGGACACGAAGCACCCTTTTATACAGCTCAGCAACTTGTGTGATCTCGCGATGATCAACCACAAGTCACCAGCCACCTGCCGTTTAGTCTAGGTAGCTGCCATGGGTCGAGCCCGATGGTAGCCCGAAGCCAGGCCAGAGGCCAGACGCGAGTGAGGTCTGCCCATGCCAGCTTACCGAAGTCCCCGCCCAAGTTCGTGATCGGCAATAAGGCCATGTCATGGAAAATTCCTTACGAGATCACGAGACGGAGCGGAAGGGTGCATTTTCGGGCCATGGCGCGGCCCAACGGGGAAAAACGTGCCCCGCAAAAAAACGGCCGTCCAACGTCAGAAGGGGAAGGCCGATCGAGGAACTGTGCAGGTCCAGGATGGACCATTCCAGTGCAAGACAGATGAGACACAAAGAAATTCCCCGGCTGACGGCACTTGCAGGCCAATCTGGAGCCGCGATGCCATACGAATTGGAAGGATGGGCTGCGAGCTAGCGATCAACGTGGGGAATACCACCTCGTATTGAGGGCTGCTGCAAGGTGCCAAAGTGCCCACCTCCAGCCACCAATGGGCTCAGCTGGGAGTTGAAGCTGGTTGGAGCACTCGCCGGGAGCTACCACAGAGGCGGTGCGACAGTAGCCCACTGCCCCAGGCCAGATCTCGTACCGGCAACTTTAATCTATTTTCAGCATGCACCCACGGCTTGTCGGCGTCTCCCCGGAGACTCGTCGGTCTGGCGTGGCACAGAGAAGGTAAAGGCGGTCAGCTGGCGGTGCGATTGAGCTGCTCTGTGGAACGCATATACAAGCCCAGCATTTGGCCTGACCGGCCGCCCATTTGCAGAATCCTGCCGAGTTCGTGCTTCGCGACCGTCGGTCGAGGCGTGCTCCAGTCGCACCGGTCAAATGGTGTGCGCGCCGGACTCCCCGTGAGCCCGTGTAACCCTTCTCGGTCGGGTCGGAGTCTCGCGTCCCGCTGGCCTGGGCATTGACCATCACGGCTGGGGGACGGTAGAGTTTCCCTGGAAGCAAGCAGTGAGGCCCCAGCACCATCCCCGGGTCGCGTTCCGGTCGTGCCGACCCGCCGAAAAGCGTCGCCACCGTTCTCCATCTTTTAAACCCCTAGACTCAGACTTAGGCTTCGATGTTCCGACGTTGCATTGTTGGCCATCTGGCACGTCGTCGAGGCGTTGTCAATGTCTAACCTTGCGACACAAAGTGCCACTGTCGAGGCGTTCATCGCGATCCGACAGCGACCTTCTGGCCGCCTTTCGGCGCGACGTCGCGGGCGCCAAACGGACTGGCCGCTGGAGTGACACACAGAGCAAATCATTCGGCGGTCAAATCGTAGTCGAGTCCTGTGGAACGGGGCGCGCGGCCAGATGCGTGTTACACATCGCACATACGCTTCCTCGAAGCCTACCTGATAGGCAAACCCCTGGGGATTTCCACGTTGGGCCACGTGCAGTCGGTCGATCGCCGACGACTCGTCTCTGCCGCCTCCCGAGCAGAGCACGCCGGATGTCAAACAGAAGAAAGGTTTGGCAGCACCTCGCTTGGCACCAGCTGTCCCTGCTCCTGTCGATCTCTGTGGGGTGCAGAGACCCTACGGCACTCGGGCGTGCACAAATCCTCCAACAACAGGCCCAATGCTGGCACTTTGTGAACTGAAAATCCAAGCGGACGGGCGGTATTGCGCTGCTTGACTCGAACTCGGGTCCCGGATGGGGAAATAACGCGGGATGCGAGCCCGGGACCCCTGGGCGCATAACCCCATTCCCACGAGGGTGGAGAGAACCTCAAACGCGCCGCCTGCTTTAAATATACAGTTAACATGCTTCTTTCGTTCGGTTTCTTTGCAGCACGCCGTCCGACTGGGGGGATCCAGGGGCAGGAACAGAACAGAGCCGTGTCGTCCCATCTTTGCCGTCTGCACTTCAGATGGAAACAGCCGCAGAACTTGGCTATCCATGAAGCCAAGGCTCTATTTCGGTTGCATTGCCCCTGATCGGATCGACGGGTAACTGAAGTGGCCGAATGGACGCCGTGTTGCTGGCGCCAGGCTTGAAGATATAAACAGGCGATACCGTCGCCCAATGGCATGGCTTTGGCTTCACCTCCATCGAGCCTTCATCCATTTTCTCCCAAGTCCTTTCATATTGTTTTTGTTTTCCTATTGTACTGTTTCTCTGTGATTTCCTCTCCCGGGAATTACTCGCTCAACAGTCCCATCCCGAGCATCATTCGACCTCGTCACTTCTCGATCGACCTTCCTTCCTCTGCATTTCAGACCGAAACAAGATGCTCGCCTCCGTCCTCTCCTCCCTCCTCGTCGCGGCGCTCGCCCTCGCGCCCGGCGTCGCGGCGCAGAAGAACTCGCCCGGCTGCGGCAAGGCCAGCAAGCTCAAGAACGGCGTCAACAAGATCAACGTCGGCGGCACGGAGCGCCAGTTCATCCTCGCCATGCCCGACAACAACGACAACAAGAAGCCCAAGAAGCTCATGTTCGCCTTCCACTGGCGCGGGGCCACCATGGACAACATTGTCAACGACCCGACCAACCTCAACAAGTTCTACGGCCTCCAGGCCAAGGCCGCGGGCTCCGCCATCTTCGTCGCGCCCGACGGCCTCGGCAAGGGGTGGGACAACACCAACGGGCGCGACGTCGCCTTCGTCGACGCCATGATCAAGGCCATCGAGGACGACCTGTGCGTCGATCAGGGCCAGCGCTTCGCAATGGGCTTCAGCTTTGGCGGCGCCATGTCCTTCTCGCTCGCCTGCTCGCGCGCCTCGCAGTTCAAGGCCGTCGCCGTCCAGGGCGCGGGCGAGGTCAGCGGCTGCGACGGGCCCAAGGGCCCCATCTCGTACCTGGCCATCCACGGCATCGACGACGGCGTCCTGCCGCTGCCCAGGGGCATCGAGATCGCCAACAAGATCGCAAAGGCAAACGGCTGCCAGCAGAACAAGAACCCCGAGACGCCCGCGAAGGGCTCCAAGACGTTCAAGGTCACAAACTTCCAGGGCTGCAAGAAGCCCGTCCGCTTCGTCACCTTTGACGGCGGCCACGACACGGCGCCCCTCGGCGTCGCCAACGGCCTGCAGGCCGGCGCCATGTGGGACTTCTTCACCAAGGACGCCTAAGCGGCGTGTTTTGTTGTTTGTATCCTGGCTGCTTTTTTTCGGGGAGAACTTGTACATATGGGACGGCGTCATGACGATATCTTGTTTTAGTTTCTTTTTTTATGCATTGCCTAGCGAGGTGGTATTCTTCTGGCATTGGCTCCAATGAGCTATGGGGATATATACATTCCATTTACGAACACCTTTCTTGTCTGCTTCGCCGTCTCTGTCCTGTTCGCTGTGAACCATCTCCCATCTAGTCCATAGAAGGTGCGAGACCCCGCTAACTCTAGGCTCCTTTGCTAGGCTTCCTACCGTAGCAGCAGCCCCGCATAGCTGCAGCAACTTAGAAGGGCGGCTTGGCGTTGCGCACGAGCATCTCAAAGTACTCCTGGTGCCACTGGCCGGCCTCGGGCGACGGCTTGTAGGCGTCGGGGTTGCCGCAGAAGCTGTCGTAGCGGACGGCGCCGGTGTCGCTCGTGCCGTCCGACTCGCCGCCGGGCTTGACCCACACGAAGGCGTCCACCAGGCTCGAGCCCGTCTCGGCCGTCGGGCGCACGCCGAAGCCGGCGCCGTCGATGTTGCACCAGTGGCCCCATTCCTGGCGGAGGCCCTGGACGGCGTTGCTGCGAGGATAAAAAAAAAAAAAAAAAAGAGGACGATCAGCTAAAAAAAAAAAGTTGGCCAAGTGGGAAAGAAGGGATTTATAAACTGACCGGCCGGTATCGACGATGGCGTTGTTGGGCATGCCGGCCGTCTTGAGGGCGGCACCGAACAGCTCCGTGTACAGCTTCTCGTTCTGGGCCTTGTTCCACTGGGCGTCAGACGCGCTGGCGAACTCGCCAGGTGACATGTCCCTAGAAAAGGCAAAAGCTTGTCAGCAAAGCGCGCAAGTAAGAAAAATGATGGATACTGGGGGTAGAATCCCAACGCACCAGGCGTTCCAGCCAGCGACGTTGGTGGCGATGCCACGGAACTGCGAGGGCGAGCCGGCGGCCTTGTAGACCCTGGCGAGCTCCTCGGCTCCGGGCTTCAGGTTGTCGTTCCAGCCCAGCCAGCCGCCGTGGCCGGCGTCGAGGTACATGACGACGTTGGGCAGGTTCAGCTGCCGGATGGCGTAGGCCACGCCGTCGCGGTAGCCGGCCGCTGACTGCTGGCAGGTCGTCAGGTCGATGTTGGTGACCAGGTTGGGCAGCGAGTCGGGCTCGATGACCAGGGCGAAGGCCGTGTTGGGCTTGGCCTTGAGGAGCGCCGCGATCTCTGGGGATTCGCAGTAGTGCGCGTTAGCTGGGGCCATATGCTGGACTGGGTTATCGTGGTTCTGGGCTGCCTACTGTCGATGTACTCGGTCTTGTACCGCGACAGCTCGCCGACCTTGAGCTCTCCGTTGGATGCCTTGGCCGCGCAGTCACGGCCGGGCAGGTCGTAGACGACGACACCGAGGATATGCTCGCAGGGGATCTCGGTCTCGAGCTCGGCCGCCAGGCGGTCAATGTTGGCGATGGTGTCACTGCTTGGTGCAACATTGTAGCCTATTAGCATCTGCCTACCCGTCTCTAGCCCTGCGAGGGCATGAAGCAGAAAGGCAAAAACAACTTACACCCAGAGGAAGGACCCGACGTCGGCAACCTTCGCCGCGGCCGTAGCCAGGCTCGGGTCGCTGATGTCCCTGACCGCCTGCTCGACCTCGGACCGGTAGAAGGAGTTGGGGTGCAGCGTGTACTGCCTCCAGACGTTGGTTTTGGTGTCGAGCCGGACGGGCGAGCTGCAGGCCCGCTTGCTGACCTTGGCCGAGGGGAGCGCGTTGGCGGCCGCGGCCAGCGCCAGGAGTGCGGTGGTAGTCTTCATCTTTTTGAGTATTTTCTTCTTTTCTTTGTACCTTTTTTCCCGACCAAATACCTGTCAGAAACCCGTTGGCGAGCGTGGTGAGGCTAGGAATCAGCTACCCTCGAGGCCAACAATGCCGTCCACCGCCCCTTATATACCCTCGAGGAGCTGCCATCTTGGCGCCAGGGCAAGATGATCAACGCCCTCGCCCCGCCCCAAGGAGCCGTCTCCTCCGAGAGCTCTGCCGCCATCGCCACCGTGCCACGTCTCTCAAATGAGGCCAAGCGATTGACCCCTGAAAACCTCCGGGACGGTCTTCCGCAGGGATACGGTGATTGTTCGGTCGGACATTGCAGGGCCCTCCTGCCTCGATAGGCAAAGAGGACGAGGAGGAAACAAGACGCGAAGCTTTTCTCTCCACGGTGAGCAGCGCCCGGCCCGTCTTGGAATAGACGGGGTGAGATTGCGAGATGCTTGGCCGGCTCCGATCCCAGCACCGCCCAAGGACCAGTCGGGGTATTTAACTGGGGCGCGAGGGAGGGCGGCTGCTATAGCAGCTTGCAAGATGTATATTAGGGCAGTCACTGTCGTGAGAGCTCCTCCGCCTCTGGAACGACGATGCGCTGGAGAATAATAACCCGGGACAAGGCGGAGGACCTGGATGTTCGGAAGAGCCGTCGTTCCGACCCAAAGTGCGGTGGGGCAGATCAACGGTGGTGAGTCGGCGCCAGCCAGCAGGAGTCTTGTCTGCCCGCAAGTCTTGTCTATGGGTCGAGCCGGCGTCATGTGCTCGGGAGGGAGACCAGAGTTTGGTACGGCGGTCGAAACGGTTCGCGGTTCGCGAGCCATCTGGATATTAAACCCCCGCGTAAATGCCAGCGACTAATATCGTCTTCGTGATGTGCCCGCCATATAACACTCCCGTTCTTTGGTTGATGGCGATCGCATTGGCTTGGCCACTCTACAGTTGCTCTTTTCCAGTCGAGACCGGAGCGCGTCGGGCGGCCTCTGCCGGTCTCGCCTGATGATGCCTAACGACTCGGCCTCTGAAGAGGAGGATGGCATTCACATATCCCCTAGCCCGTCGTGCATCCACCCTCATCGTGGAGTAGGAGATACACTAAGTTGGAGATACTTCTGCCAATATCGATCAGCATATGCCAGCCTCCGTCCTCGTGCGACGCATACTACCTTTTTTCGCGGGTGGTGCATACGCGAGTGGGGGGCAAGGCAAGCCCCTGGCCTGAATCGCGCTCTGAGAATTGGAGAACCCGCGGATGCGGTAGGTTTCAAAAAACCAGGCATTATGATGCAGAACCCGGACGCGCTCACTTATCCAGTTCCACATCCCAGTCTTCGTGGCGCAATTGGCTAGCGCGTCTGACTGTTATACCACATCGTGGATGGCAAGTCATCAGGAGGTTCCTGGTTCGAGCCCAGGCGAGGACGTAAACATTACATTTTGATGCGTGAGCCGTTTTTTATGCTTGGTTTTGTAGTACAGGCGACGCGGGAGTGACCAACCAGGATAATCATGGATAATAAGATTGAATTCGTGCACGAGATGTGCGAAGGTGCGCTCGGCATGCCGCCAGGAGCAAAACACCAACACTTTCACGATTGCCCTAACTTGGCACCTAGGTGTATCAAGCGCTTGCTCGCGTAGTTTCTCCAATTCCATATTCGCGCGGCTTGTGTTTATGTACTCAGCATGTGCTGGGAGAATATTTACATGAATAAATGCTCCGGAACTGTGTAGCTGGGCTGCATTACCCCTTCACATCGCCCTATTTACCGTGTCCCTGCCGCCGACTGGTCCTGGCGCTAGGAGCGGGTACCGCTCGCCCAGTGGCCCTCTTTACACGCATTGGTGATCTATCACCTGCTGTTAGCACACTAGCATCAAGCAGCCGGGTATTAGAATGACTTACGCCACTGGTTGAGGGCTGAGCAAGTGCCGTCAATGCAAGACGTAGGGCCGGAGTAGTTGTCTAGATGCAGGAAAATAACATTTCAGCGAACTGTGCATCAGCTGGAAAATGAGGATATACGGATCAAGAATTCGAACTTACTTCCGCCGCATTGCCCATACTTTGTCTGTCCTGGCTGGCTGGGCGGGTTGATAGTCGTTGTCGGAGGGGCCGTGGTGGGAGCCGAAGTCGTGGTCATTGGCGCCGTCGGCTTGCTTGACGTGCTGCCTGGCGCGGTACCCGAGCCGCCACCACCACCGGTGCCAATGGCGGTGGTGATGCTCCCCGTCTCGATATAGACGCCGGAAAAGTAAAAATCCTCGGCGGCGTCCGGGTACCCGCTGCGGGGCAGCTCGAGCACGCCCAGGTGCCAGTCAGCGCCGTTGCTGGACGTGCTGACCGAGACGGGAGCAACAACCCTTGTCAGCGGGTCGCCACCCGTCGAGTGCCAGAAGCCGACCGTGTTGGCGGCAAAGTCGATCTCGTAGGCGACGTTGTGCCACACATCGGCGGCCCAGCCGACGCTCCACTTCGTCTGCTGGTTGACCATCCAGCGCAGGGCCGGGTCACTGGTCCCCGAGGCGCCGCTCAGCCAGCCCGACTTGAGCTCGGTGAAGTGGCTCTCGAAGAAGGCGATCTGGTGCTCGCGCGTGGTCGCGGGCGGGTTGACGTCGGACCGCTTGATGCTGAAGTGGTAGAAGACCTTGCCCCGGTTGATGGCTGCGCTCGTCTGCGGGATCAGCTCGATCCGGCGCATGTTCTGCCCGTTCCAGTACGCCGTCGAGTCGAGCGTGAACTTGGCGCCCTGCCGCGCCGCCGTGTCGGCCGGGTTCTTGTAGCTTGGCGACAGGTTGATGTAGCTTGTTACAGGGCTGCTTCCGTGAATGTAGTACTGGTATGGCCCGACCTGGCTGCCCCACGACCACTTGTTGAGGTCCGTTGACGACGTCAGGTCGTTGAACCGCCCGTCCCAGATGACTGTCCCGGCCGCGACGGCGCTGGCCATGTACGCAGCCCCCGCCAGGGCATTGGCCACCGAGAACCGCATCGTGGAATCGGAGGTTTCTGTTTTTGGTCTTTCTTGGCCCAGGAGGAATGTGGCAGGGTTGTAGGGAGAAGGGGATGGTAGAGGGGCACAAGAAATCTCAAAACAGGCCCGGCGCGAAGGCCAAGTTCGAGGCATCGCTTGGCATCTCCGGGGCTCCCTCCTTTTAAAAGCTTGTGACGCTTGTAAGCCGGCCCCAGAAATCTTGTTCAACGGCAGCGACACCATCAACAATCGCATCGGAGTCCAAATCCGCCATACCTTTTTTCTTCCCGTCCCCCACTGTGGCCTTTTGGTGCAGTTCCGGGCCGGCTGGGCCGCCCAGCCTCCGCGACAAACCCAGAATGGACCGAGCCACCCAAGCCCCAGTCGCATCGTCGGGCGTCTGGCGCAATTAATATTCGGCAGCCCAGGGCGCTCCGACGGTAGTGGTGTCTCGCTCGCTTGGTTCCGGCGGGTCAACGAAATCGCTCAAGTTCGTGTGTTTTGCTCCGCTGGGGGACTCCCTTGGTGTCACATGGCCCGAGATGTCGCGGAGTGCACCCTCCGAGAGTGGAGGCATCTCGGGGAGCTGCAGCGGGTGTGGTGTGCTGGGCGCCGACAGCGGCTAATGCACAGCACAGGGATCAGGCTCTGATGCTGCCAGATGGGGACGCAGATGTGCAGCATCGCCTTCTTCAACTGAACTGCGCGAGACAGTCGGAGATATTGAGGCAAGCAGCAACGGTATTTTTGGCGTCAAAGGAGAGAGGAGAAAGGATTCCTCAAAAAGCTAGGCGTGCTATGGATGCTATGAAGTGCGGATCTATGTACCCTGCTGAATAGAGAACACACAGAGGGAAGCGAAGAGCTGTGCTAAGCAATACAACGAGCGAGATGGAACAGAGCAAGACCGGATGTGCGCACACCCCTACTGGACCAGATCCCTCGCGTCCTCCCAGGAACCCTCCCTCCTAATCAACTTCGCCTACACGCATTGGCTGTGCCACTCGTTGGTGGCCTTGCAAGTCCCCTGCGCACAGGTCTTAGGCCCGGTCCACTGGCCGTACAAAGGCGCGCCCGCACCAACGCCACCACCACCCGCGTTGCCGCCGCCATTGTTGCCGCCGCCACCGCCGCTGTTACCGCCTCAGGAGCTGTTGTCCACCCACACAGCCGGGCCGGGCATGACGTAGCGCGCGGGGTTGTTGGTCCACTTGTTGTAGGCGATTCCCGGGTCGCTGGCCTTGTACAGGCCCGGTATCTTGACGAGCGGCCCGGGCTTGCCGCCTCCCGGCCCCTCGATCTTGAGCTGCGCGCACTCCATGTAGAACTGGCCCCTGCCGACGTGCGACTCGTGGATGGCCAAGTGTTCGACCCGGACCAGGTACTCGCCCGGCGGGATGCGGGCCGGGATCGTGAACTCGATCCGGTCCTTCTGCCACGTGCACCACGACGCGTCCCGGTTCGGCTGCCCGCCGCACAGGCCCGTCTCGTACGCCTTGAACCAGTCGCCGGACCCGTCGTAGCTGCTGACGGACCCGGGGGCCTTGGACATGTACACGAATCCAGGGCCCGGGTGCTCGATGAACTCGTTGTACCAAAGCTTGAAGCCGACGCGGTCGCCGGCCTTGACGGTGTAGGTCTGGGCTGAGCCGGGGCGCGCGCCCGTGTTGCAGCGCAGGTCGGGCGAGTTGACGATGTCGTTGGCGAAGGACGGCATGTACGTGTTGCTGTTCTTGCGGATGTAGGTGTAGTCGCCGCCCTTGGCCTGCCCGTTGACGATCAGCTGGCTGAAGATGTAGTGGGCCTGCGCGGCGAGGGGGGCCGCCAGCAGGCTCAGCGTCAGGGAGGCTTTCATGTTGGGCAGAGGGGAGGCTGTTCTCGGTGAGGGAACGAGGACCAAGGGAAACGAAGTAAGGGAAGACTGATGCTTGCCGCAGCTGTGCCCCAGGCCAACTGACTGGCTGGAAGGACGCTTTTATAGAAGATCATGCACCTTCACAACCTTGCTATCCGTTTCTTTTAGAAGCTCCGTCGTCCACCCAGTCTTGATCCGTCTCCCAGATCCGAACTTAGATCCCGAACATCGAGTGCAACGTCCTTGGCATCTGTCCCATGGATCCGGCGTTGCCCCACCAATCATGGAAATATTTATCAGAAGAGGCTTCCGACGGAGCGAGAACCCTTGGTGGGATTCTAGGAAATGGCAAACACACCAAGAAGCATAAAATTTCTTCTTTTCGCCTTCCCCTCTCGACATGGCCTCCCAGCAGCCACCCGTAGCGTTCCATCGTGGACATCCACCTTCCGCAAAAATCCCACGGCGGGCAGGCCGAATGCGGCGGCAGTATATGCCGGCCACTAAGATGTCACTGTACCGTGGCATGCATCTTGGATGCAACCGTGGTAGACGTTCGTTGGTTAGTTTGGGATAATGCACAACGGCTGATAATCGTGCACTGCCGATGTGGTTCTACGATGACATTTCCATGATTGGGGGCCGTCTTTCTACAGCTGGACACACGAGGATCGACACAAAGACGAATGGAGAAGAGGCTCGAGGCGGAAACGGACTTATCGAGCCTAGAAAAACGGAGGCAAACAAAGCAAACCCGGCCCTAGATGCAGAGCTGGGTGTCAACATGAGACACCTGAGCCCTGTGGCTTCCCGCCGACGTCCCGTACTGGCCTGTAAGCACCCAGCTGGGCGGTTTCACTTCCGTCGGGATTGCTTTTCCCACACCTGCCAACGGACATGACGAGGCGTGGCGGGCAAATTTTGTGCGGGGGAAGGGGCCGCCCGACCGGCGCAACCACGGTGAGACCGTTGACGCCTTGCCGGGTTAGGGCGCGGCGACCCCCTGGAATAGGACTGAAAACGGACGAACGTCTCCGGGCTGCTGCAACTCACCAGCATGGCACTCTCGTGGGCGGTCAGCAGACATTGGAACAAGCCACCGAGCTCCTGAAAGATGATATTTTTAACCCGGACGCTTGTCGTGTTTTCTCGACGCATTTCTCTGCGCAATCATCTTTCTGCCTTTTTCGTCTTGGTCTCATCTTGATATCACCTTGCCTGCAACCTCAGAGCGCAAGTTCGGGCCGATTGTGCCATGATCCGTGCCATATGACTACAGCCCGGAGATGTGGACGGTGACTGAAGTTTTTTTTTTTTTTTTTTTTAGATAAATCGCCACCTGACAGGCCGCTGCATATCACCAAACATCGACCACTGTTGGTAGGAGTGGTACTCCTGTTGGGCTCGGAGATCTCCAAAGAAGGTGAACAATGATCCTTTATATCAAAGGATCAATCTATTCTTGTGCACGAAGAGGAAAGGAATCTATCTGCCAGAGAGGGAGCAGAAGGGAGGCTATATATACACGATCCAGATCACCAAAGGGGCCTTCCCCTGCTCCCAGCCTCCGCGGGCTTGCGGGTCCTCGGATCCCGTAATCAGAGATCACGGGACCGGAGGATCCGACTCTCTCTGCCCTCTGCCGATTGCCTGCACAGGCCAGTGCAATCCAACACCGGCAACTCTTTCTTTTGTGCAGGCAATTGGGAGATCCTTTCACGTAACAGATCCCGTAATCCAAGCTTTATTGGATCTTGTAAAGTAAATAATAAAGGGAATCTCCGGACCAAGTAGTCCGGATTAGGAAAAAAGTGAATAGCCGCTCTTAAAGCGGCTCGTTGCTCTTAATAGCGACAATAGGAACGGTGACGTGATGGGGTCCACCGGATTTGGTTTGCGGTGCGCGGGCAAAGCGGTGGGTGGTGCAATTTAAAAAGCATAATAGCAGTGAATAACCTTAACGGGCTATTCAGGTTGTAACTTAATGCGGGACAATAGGAACGCAGATTAAGGACTTTCTGCAGGCCGGGTCTAGGCTTTATAAAAAGCCTTCCTTCCGGCTTTTGAAAGGTCGGGCAATTTGATCTAGTAAACCTCGTTGATCCGGATCGTCCGCCTGTTATTGCCCTTTATTTGCAGCATCTTTTACCCGCTTTATTCGATTAGTCTTTTGTCGGTTGACCTTTCGATCGCTTTCGTTACCATAGGCAATAAAAAGGGCAACGCCAAATCTGGTGCGGTCGCCAAAAAGGTTCGGAAGCTTCGATTTGTCGCGCGTAGCGGTAGTAAATCCTTAAAGCGGCTTTAAAGCCTTGCCGTTAAGGCTTTCGATTTTGCGATGGTTAATCCTGCTCCCGGCGTCGCTAACGATCAGTTCCTGGACCCGTTCGACGATAACGCCGATCTCCAAAACGCCGGTTCTGCGCCTACTTCGTCGGATAAGAAAAAGCCGGCTATTAAAATCGTTAGGCCTGCTGTTGGTAGCAAAACGGTTTTTGCGCTTGGTCCGCGCGGTGGAAAGGGCGCTTTGCGCGCGGTCCTTTGCCTAGGTTGCCTAAAATCCGCTTTCGCCGGCAAAATAAAAGAAGGCGATAGTTGCCGGGACACAATCCTGGCCAAAAAGCGCTGCTAGCTGTGCGCGTTAGGCTACACCTGCCAGCCCATGTAAGCATTTCGATTTTTTTAAATCTTTTTTAAAGCTCGTTTTAACTATCCTTTAGTCCCTCGATCGCGCTGCGTCTGGCGCTTAAGTTTATAGTGGAATGGGGTCGCGATAATCGCGACAAAAAGGTAAGTTTGTTCTCCCAGTTTAATGCTTTGGGTGCGCTTGCTAACGTATTTTTTTGTAATTTTTAAACCTTTGATAAGTGGCGTACCACTACTAAATGCATGCTGCAGCTGGCTATTAAGGATGGGGATTAGGAGGATGCTAATGCCGACCTCCTAATAATGACGCGATTAAAGCGGAAGGCGGCGGGCCGCGCGGCCGCTTTAAGGATATACGAAGCTGTTTGGTTGGGAAATGGCAAAGATAACGAGGAGGAGGAGTAAAGGAAAGTTTAACGGGATATTTGGAAAAAGTTTGGTTGTAAAATCGTTTATTGTTTCGGTATGGTCGTTTGTTGCTTTTTTAATTTAAGCATTTTTATTTTGTCGATTTTTGCGTTGTTTTTAGGGATTTTGGCGTTTTAGTACCATAGAAAACGATTTTGTATGCATTCCCTAGCTTTTTTTTATTTATAATCTCGCTTTACCCATCTTTTTACTTTTACGGTGGTTGAATTGCTGCTTACAAAGTCCTTTAAAGCCTTATTTAGCAGCTCTTTTATTATAGCGTCGGCCGGGTTATTTGCCCTTGCGATCCATTTAATTTCGTCGATTTCGCGCGCTTCGTAGGACTCGCGGAGAGCCATAATATTTATCATAAGGCGTTTTTCCGTAGTAGTCCTAAGCTAAACAAAGCATTGGTAAAGCGAGAAGCTATTAGTGCAAATAATCAATTTGCAAGGGGGCAAATCCAGCTTTTCACAAATCGTTGCGAGCGTTGTTTTCAAAACATAGCTAGTATCGAAGCCGCTAACCATGCCGTAAATTTCGCTTGCCAGAACGCTTTTTGTAACCCTTTTGCACTTTACGGAGCTCCAATGCAAAATGTTGCCGGTAACCTGGAAGCTATTTTCCTACTTTGTAGCTCCTTCGTTGCCTAAAACGATTACAAAGCCGATGTGTAAATTAAGGTCTTGGTTATTAGCGAAGGACCCGTCCACAAACACATATAAGCTGGCTGTTTGTAAATTTAACTGCACGTAGTTCAAGCCTCTGTTTGCGTTGTCGATCTGCCATTAGATCCTTTTGTTAAGCTTAAACACGTTTGTGTTTACAGGATTTTTGGCTTATGCAGCTATAAAGTAGTCGAAAGCGGCTTTTAACTGGCATATCGAGCTTATATATGCCTTTCGTACGCGTTGTACGACGTACTGCTATTGGGTATCGTTTAATCCCGCAGTTACCAGCTCCAAACGATTTGCTTATCCCTTTTGCTGCATAATAACAGTGTTTTGTTTAACTAAAATCTTGCACCCGTTAAAGTTGCCTTCGTCTCCGGGGTGCAGGATCGATTTTAGTTTCGCTTTAAACCCGGCTTTTTGGAGCGCTATTTCCTCCTTTTGCATAAACTCGGCGTTGCTTAGGTTTAAAATGTCGTCGGTTTGTATGCCAATTATTCCAAAGCTTTAGCCGATTTTTAAAACAAACAAGCACGGATTATATTCCGAAGTGGAACAGTCCAATCGTTTTTTATAATGCCTTTAGTACGTAACGAACCAATGCAGCCCTACTTCGGCCAATCCGTAAAGCGGTTTAATTAGTTAAAAGGCCGTGCCTTTTGGGTACCGATGTTCCAGTTCCTTAGGAAAGCGCAAAATAACCTCCCTTTGCAGCTCTGTTTCGGACTGGGTGTACGTTTAGCTAATGTTTTTAATTATTAGCATAAAGCTTTGTTCTATAAGGGACGGGCTAAACGCGAGGATTAGGCGTTGGCTGCATCGCATAATCGTTAGGGATTGGGTAAAAAGGCTTTTCTTTTCCCAATCGCTATATCCTTGTACCACAAATTTCGACTTTTTATAAGGGATTAAGTTAATGCTTTTAACTTTTTTAACGAGGCGGGACCTAAAAACTTTCGCGCTGCCAATGCCGCTTAGTTTGATCGGTTTGATCATTCCGGCGGTAAGGAATGCTTCGATTTTAAACCAATCAGATTTTTCGAATGGGCGTCCGGGAGCTTTAATTTTGCCCTTTTGTTGGTATTAGAGCGCTAAACGTAGGGATTTTTTTTTTGGGCTAAGAATGCCGTTGCTGTTTGGCGCGGGGGTCGTCCTCGTCGTTTGGGGGCTGGTATTTCGGGTGCCGTTAGTGCCGGTGCTTTTTGGGCAGGTGCCTTCCGTAATCTACCGGGCCTGGCGGGTGCGGGTGGGGGTGCAATTTCGATTTCGGAAAGGGCTTCGCTATCGCTGGACGCGCTTACCGCCACTGTTTTCGTAATCTTTAGCGGTTTCCTTTTCCGTTTTAGTTCCGTTTATAGTGGATATTCGAACGGGGCTAATTGCTTTTCCGTTATTGCAGTTTCCTGCTTTTGCGCTTTGTGGTATGGTTTGCAGGCAGTATTCCGGAACGTTAAAAGGCCATTGACAATTTCGATCGTTATTTCGTTATTTGCTATTTAAAAGACCTTATACGGTCCTTTTTATTCGCCGTTTTCCTTATGCATTAATACTTTTGTTCTTAAAGCTAGCGCGTTAGGCAAAGTGTTTTTCGTGCTCGGCCCGTTGCGCGTGTTTAGGGCGTCCTGTACCTTGCGTTTGGCATGGAGCTTTCGGAGCTCTTTTATGGCTTTGGTAATCGCTGCCGCTTTTTAAACCTAGCTTTTCGTTGGGGGAAAGTTGTTATTAATACGTGGCATTGCTCCGAAAACGAGCAGCGTGGGGATAAGGCCGTTAGGTTTTGCCATGTCGTTTATAGCTTTAACAGCTTTTTAAAGCACGGAATCGGGGTACAAATTAGGGCATTCTTTCCGGATTATTTCGTAAGCTCGGCGGAATGGTTTGTAGTACTTTTCCACCTTACCTATCGACCAATGCGTTTCGATTAGGACTTGGTTGCAAGTAATCCCAAAAAGCTTTACTTCCGTTTGGAATTCGCTCGTTATAAAGTTGGTACCTGCGTCGTAAAATACAACGTTAAAGGGCCCCAAATAGGTATTTAACCAGCAGCGTTTAAAAGCTTCCCAAATCTTTTTTGCGCTTATATCCTTTAGGAACGTTATAGCGCTAAATGCTATGCTCGCATCGATTATATAAAATACTAATTTGCCGTTTAGATGCATTACGTTAACGACAACTTTATAATTGAAATCGATGTTTTTTTTAAGCGTAAACCGGAACCGTTATTGTGCGGGTGCTTTAATTTAGTAAAAATAGCACACGCGTTTAATTATTTCCAAAGCGTTGCGATTAGTTTCGTAGCCAGCTTGTTGGAAAACAGTCCAAAGTCGTTCGATAAAAGGGTGCCTAAAGCGTTTGTAAACGCGTTTAAGCTTAGCTTCCGTAAAATACGTTGCTTCCGCGCTTTTTGGTTTTATTATAAACGAAATGCCTATCGTAACGTAGCTAATTTCGTTTAAAAAAAACCAAAGGTGGCCGTGGCGTTTTATAATCGGAACGCGTTTGCTTTACCTGGTTACTAGCTCGTTGCGGGTGTTATTAAGGTATACTCCGAGCGTATCCATGTCGTCGATGCAAAAAAGGAACGGGGTTGGCGTAGGCACTATATGGAATGTAATAGTGCCTATCGGGGTCGGTAGGATGATTTTTCCTATGCTGGAAATGGCTTTTCCGGATCTAAAGCGCACGCGTCTTTTCTTCCTAGTGGTATTTAAAGAAAAATTAGGCAGATGGCGTTATAGAATTCGGAATTGGGTCGTTCCGGCAATTGATATTTTTGCCGCGCCGGTGTCGGGGATAATACCGTACCATTTGTCGGTAGTTGTAAGCATATATTAAACAAATATTTGCTTTGTTGGCACTGTGGGTTCCTTTTTATTTAAATTCGGCGCTCTAATACCGTGGAGGCGGTGTAAAAAGGCCTCGTCGGCAAGGTATATTACCGTAGCTGGTGTTATAAAATAGGTGCTTGCTGGATTATATTCGTTATCCGTTATATAATCGGGGGTATTTTTAAACGCGGCTTCCTAGTTTTCCTCGTCGCTGCTATTAGGCTCGTAAGTTGCGAAGAATTGTTTATATCCTTTTTTCGGCTCGCCGCGAGCTTTTCGCCCTCGTTTCCACAGCTTTTTAGCTTGCTTCTATTCTTTAGGCGTGTAATTTTTAAAGCGGTGTCCTAATTTGCCGCACGTCCAGCACTTTAGCTTTCGCTTCCCGGGTTTTCCGGATCGGAAGTTGTTTTGAATGCTTGTACGGTAATCGGGGCGAATAGCGTTCCCGAATCGTCGCTTTATAAAATGGATGCCTAATATACCAACGTTTTTTTCCATTTGCATCGTGCTCCTAAGCTGGGAGGCCAAGCCTTTAAAGGTCTTTTCGGGTTTGGAAAGGGCCATTTTTAGCTTAGGAATTTTTTGGATTGTACGGATGGTATTCGTTACGAGCTAGTAATCCTTTTAGTAGGCAGGTCCCAATGCTTATTAGCAGATTTGGAGTTTGTCGAATAGGATTTGTAGTATTTTTATATTGGATTTATTTGCGTTTCCGCTTTTAAAACGTATAATTTGGAAGGTAATCGAGCTTTAGTTTATATAGTACTATTGTTTGTTAACTTTAGTGTCGAAATGCTTTTAAAGGGCTAGGTAAATCGCTTTAAAAGTATGGCCTTTACCTATTTTGAAAGTAAAATATCGAGTAGCACGGCCCCGTAAGGTTAATGGGAAAAGCGTATGGAGCTGTGGAAAGGGAATCCCAAGCATTTCGCATGTATCCGTAAAAAACAAGACCTTATCGTTAAAAATATCGTATTATTCCTTTATATAGCTGTGCTTTTTATCCTATGCTTATTTAAACGCTTTTATTATGTTCGTATCGATTATAGCATTAAGGATTTTAACCGGTGGGAGCTTCCGGTAGTTAGATAGTAGTGGAGGTGTTATTTCGTACCGGGCTGGCATTGGGGTTTCGAAGCGTAATCGTTAGCGCGTTATTCCGTCGGTTAGCCGCACCTAGGCTTTTAGGTACGCCTAATGGTGGCGTTTATAGTTGACCGCCGCGGCCGTGGGTTTCGTTTATCCTTGGAAAGGGTTACCGAAATCGTTGTAATTTGTAAACCTTTTTTCCCTTAGTTATCGGAGCAGTAATGGGGTTACCCAAAGTTGGGTCGGCAAGTTTAGTTATAAACCGGTTCCATTAGTTGTAGGATTACCGCGATTTAGTTCGTGGGATCGCGAAATCGGTATTTCGCTTATTAACCGTTTGGGGTTTAAAAAAGGCGGTGATTAAAAGGGTTGGTCCGAAATAAAGGCTTCGGCCGGTTAATTGGTTCGGTTTTCACGTTCGTTTTGTAATCGGGAAATTGGGGGTTTTGTATTTTTTCGATCGTCGCGTTCTATACCGCTGTTTTTGTAATAAATTTTGCGAAACGGATGGTTATTTTAAACGTTATATAGCTTAGGAGGGTGATCCTTTTTTTTATTAAAAAGGCTTTAAACGCTCGTGTAATCCGGATATTAATATCTTTAAAATGTTGCTGGGTCTATCCCTTAAAGTTTTCGAAATAGGTAGCAAGTAGGTTTTCGCTTTTATATGGTTTGTTCGCGATTATCGTTTTAATGATCCAAATGTTTCGGCGCTCGTTGGATGCGTTGTTTGGTAAATATCCTAAAGTAAAGTTTTGCTCGTCGTAAAACTGTAGATCGTATACGGCGAAGACAGTTTTCGGCAAACTAAAGTCCTTAAGTGCGTTTAGGAGCTCCTAATCTAGGATCTTTTACTCCTTACGCTCGTTGTCGTCCGGGTTGGCTGATCCGGATATGTTATCGGGGGTTGGCAAGCGATATTGCTTGGGGTGATTTTTTAATCCAAAAGCCGCTTGAGCTTGCAGGATAGGTCGGGGCTTCCGGGGATTACGTAACGCCTTTCGCGAAAATCGTTAAATCTTTTAACCGGAAACCGCTCGAGCCTACCGGACAGGTCGGGGTTTTTAGGAGAGTTTTGCCGGTTTTCTTCGAATGCGCTACCGAGCGGGAGATTGGGGGTCTCCTGCTCCAGATCCAGTTGGAAACCGCTTTGGTTTGTAGGACAGGTCGGGGTTTCCAAAGGGACCTTTTACCTTGCTTCTCTGTGTTGCTTTGGGGCAACACTGATCAGTGTTGGTAGGAGTGGTACTCCTGTTGGGCTCGGAGATCTCCAAAGAAGGTGAACAATGATCCTTTATATTAGATGATCAATCTATTTTTGTGCACGAAAAGGAAAGGAATCTATCTGCCAGAGAGGGAGCAGAAGGGAGGCTATATATATACGATCCAGATCACCAAAGGGGCCTTCCCCTGCTCCCAGCCTCCGCGGGCTTGCGGGTCCTCGGATCCCGTGATCAGAGATCACGGGACCGGAGGATCCGACTCTCTCTGCCCTCTGCCGATTGCCTGCACAGGCCAGTGCAATCCAACAACCACCCTTAAAACAACCCCATAAATCAGCCTGTGCTCAGACAAAGTGACAGGTTCCAAAGCTTCTAATGGACCGATACATGGCTTGCCAAAAAGAAAAAAAAAACCGAAGCCGTAGCACAGTAATTAATTCGCAGAGCTGTAAGAGAGTGTGGTAATTATTGGGAGATACACGGCCTGGGAATCTGCAGGATTCAGAGTAGGTGTTGGTAGGAGTCGGTACTCCTGTAGACTCGGAGATCTCCAAATGGGGTGAACAACGATCCCTAGATCGAGGAATCGTCCTTATATTGTGCACGAAGAGGAAAGGAATCTATCTGCCAGAGAGTGAGCAGGAGAAGGGCTATATATACGCGATACAGATCACCAAAGGGCTGTTCCCCTGCTCCCAGTCCTGCGGGCCCTTTGGCCCTCGGATCCGATCCTCTCTGATCCCTTCCAATTGCTTGCACCGGCCAGTGCAATCCAACAAGAGGCATAATTTGGAGTACCATGAAATAACCTCGTAGCGACCAGGCCGCAAAACCGGTCCCATATTCCAGCTCTCACAACATGTATGGGTGTAGCGCAGAGATATCTTCGAGCATAATATGCACGTTTCTATCAGTGAACCGGAGGGCCGGTGGAGGTCAAGTTTGCTGCCAACAAATATCGGAGAAAGATGCAAAGCAGCTTTATAGTGACAGAGTGCCGGCTTGTAAGGGGAGGGGGCGAGAGAACTAGAACAGCTATCGTCCACAGACACGAATCTCTCTCGCCCCTTTTTGACAAGCACCTGCTCACCAACAACGCACGCATGGTGGTCTTACTGTCCATTCACGACCCAAATTACAGTACGATTCACCACACGCTACAGATCCTGTCCCTATAGCTTGTGATCGCGTACGTCTTTGCGGAATTCTCCGGACTTACTATTGTGGCACCGATAGGGGCGATCGAGTTCAAGTAACGAGCATAGCGATGAGGAAGTAGCGGACACTCGACAGCGAATAATTAGCAAATGGAGTAAGTCGGGTACCCCCCTGTCCGACCAACCCCCTGTCCGACCACTCAATTTTTGCCTGTTCCCAACAATAACACCACCTTTCAACTCCAAATTCACGGCTCTACCAGCCAACAACTATACAATCTTGTACATCCTCTTGTTCAAAATCTTCCGCTGATTCTGATAATGCATCTTCCGTAGCCGGATTACCCTCCCTTGCCAAGTAAACCTGCCGCCCAGTCACGAAAGTCTCGTTGGGATCCGGCACCACCCTCTTCCTTTTCCGGGGACGGGCAGCTTCTAGTTGTGCCTTTAAAAAGCGGATTTTTTGGTGACAATCAGCTATTTCAAAGTCCTTTAGCGTAAAGCCTTTGCGGACCTTCCAAAGGAATAGTCGCTTTATGGGGGTGGTCCGGATTGTAGTAGTAAAATCCTCCATCTGCGCGGCCAATTCCCGGCTTTTAGTGGGAGTTTTCCAAGACCTTTTGCAAGTAACAAGGACCTTTTTAGGGTTCTCCGGCGCCCTCTATTGCATGGGACCAGCGTCGGAAGTCCCTGGAGACCTGGTGTTGGAGTTCTCGAGCAAAAGGCGGCTTATAAAGGGTTTGCTAATCCGGACCGGCCACAAACCCGATGCGGCCCACCCTGCCTTTTATATTTGCAAGGGTTATCCCTTTCTTTCGTGCGGCTTTATATTTTGTAAGGAATAGTTTTTTTCCTACGACTATAAAGCAACAAATCTGGGCTTGGGCCTCTATTCCCTACCGGTAGGCCTGTTTGACAGGGGAAAAAACTCCCAAGTCGAAAGGCTGCAGAACGTGAGAGGCATAAGGGGGTAAATATAAGAGATAAACGTCGTTTTAAAAGCAAAGGTATTAGAAAGCCTTTGTTACGTAGGATCCGTAGCCGTCTAGGATCAGCAAACGTGGTTAAAGGGGGTCCGGTCGGGTACGAGGGAGGTAGATTTTTTGCAGCCATTCTACGGCCGTGCGATCAAAAATCCAGCCGTTTTCTGTTATAGTAAACTCCCAATCGTCGAAAAAGCCTTGCTAATCCGGAAACCACTGGTCTTGCAAATGTTTTCCTTTGAAAATGATAAGGGGAAAAACCCGGACCCCCGTGGCCGAAACGCACTCGATAAACGAGGTCCAGGCACGAAATCCAGGCTCTTTTCTGTGCAAAAAACGAGTCCCGGCAAGGCCTAATACGAGGCCGTTACCCGTGCGACCCTCCTACAGGCCCCCTTCGTCGACGTTGTGCCTATATTTGGCTGGGATCCCGGCGATCTCCGGGATAGCCAATTTAAGCCACCAACCTCGTATTATATCGGTTATTGCACCCTTTGCTCGCGCGTTTTCCATGCGTAGGCCTCGATAAACCTCTATTTGAAGGTTCCGGCGCAGAAAACCCCGGGTCCAGTTCTTCCCTAAGGGCCGGGAGTCCCCCGTAGCACGGAGGATTTCAATAGCGTAAAAGCGCAGTTCCCCGTAGGTTGGTGGAAGCCCTAGGGAGGCCTGCAGGGCCACCCAGGTAGCCAGGTGCGTTTCCTCCTCCTCGAATAACCTCTGGTGTTTTTCTTGTGCCTGCTGATAGGACTTTGCACCGAAATATCTGCCCCGGAAGGTAGAGTAGGGTATCCCTTGTACGGCGGCGGCCCGCCGGATTGGCATGCCGGCGTCGGCCAAACGGCAGGCCTCCTCGATCTGGGCTTCGGTATACTGCTTCGCCATCTTTTCGCCTACAAAATGCAGTAGAAACCATAGAAAACGGATGCATTTTGGTTGAGATATGCGAAAGTAGCGGTGTAAGGTCGTGCCGCCTCCGGACAAAATTGGAGTGGTCCGACAGGGGGTTGGTCGGACAGGGGGGTACCCGACTTAATCCATGAATGACAGCGTTTTACAGCGCATTTTCCCACGCTCCCCTTGGGCAGGTTCTGACTGGGGAATGATGGTCAAGCCAGACAGAGCCGGCGGCGGGCCACCACCACCAAGCGCTTTGGAGCAAAACCAACAGGTGGCGGTGCACCCCAGCACGGGCTGTGCCGCCCGATACCAAAGACGCCAACAGTCCAACATCAATTTGAGGTCTGGCTGGCTGTGCATCGTTACAGTCATGTGTACAGGGATCTGGACGCATGTTGGTTCGGTAAATGCGACAAGAGCCCCCAAGCATCCAAAATAGGCCAGGCTAACCCAAAACCCGGGCCGCGTCAAGTGACGCATTACTACGCGGCCTCGGCATATAACTCGAGATGCACCAGTCCCCATCTTGATCAACATCGGCAACACCATATTCACCATCTCTATTCACTTTCCACCCGCCACCTGCACCTTAGCGCGCGTTTTCTTCACAGAATTATCAAAGCAAGCACCGTCAGTAGAGCACAAATCTATCTCAGCACCGCCCGACACTCAACCCAGACAGCCATTTATCGCCATGGCAACCCTCAAAACCGCGATTCTCCTGACCCTGCCACTCGCTGCATATGGGGCCGCCATTCCATACACCAGCGGGCAGCACCTGCAGGTGAACAGAGGCGAGGGTCAAGATCCGGCCACATCTCCGCTCAGCATCCCTGATGTCAACCCAGCACCTGGATTCGGCGGGTCTGCTGCCGGCATTGGCGTCGAATACAAGCGCGGCCCGGAGCTCCCGCCCCAGAGTCCCACCGAAGTATGGACTAGTAAGGCAACAACACGCAGTATCACGCCCGCACCCGGCTCTACCAATGACGCCGCCACCGCCACGGGCGAGAAGAAGAAGTGCAGAAAGACCGGGGGCTACGGATGGAACGGGTATCGGCAGAGATGCCATGCCATCGGAGACTCCGAGGACCCTGGCCAATTGTTAGCGGGGCTGAGACCGCCAAATGCAAGGAGCGGATGCTCCAAAACGTCCTCCTGCACGGATGGGGGGGAAAAGCCGCCGGCGGTCTCGGTGCCCCCGCCACCTGAAAAGCCTCAGTCACTGCTTATTGGATGAACTCGCTAGCCTGCCGGGTCTCACTCACTGAGAGAAGAAGCTCACGGTTACAAAGCCGTGCAGGAGCTTAGAGGACCGCTGAGGAGTCACGTGCTATGCGAAGGACACGAAGCCACTCGCATTAACAACTCGTTATTTCGCAGGACAGCCCTGGGTTAGATAGAACATGAGGCGGTTGATGCAGATTTAACAGCACGTCGAGGGTTGGGATTCCTTCACATTTTGGAAATAGGAAGGTACATTGCAGTTCGGAGTTTTGCTCTTCGTGTTTCTAGAGGGTTGGGATAGTCCGGCATTTGGGGTCTGGCGGCGGCCCTCAGTTTTATCTGTTGCTTTTATCATCACATTTTTTTTTCATTCCTCCATAGACTAACACAATTGCATCAAATCTCTCGGTTCTGTTCAAGTTAATTATTGATCAGCTTTCACGGCTTGATTAGAGCTATTGCTAAAGAGGAACAGGCCAAGTTCACCTGTCGCCAAGGGGTGACGATAGTGCTGAAGTAGAAATAGGATTGACGCAAATGGGATGACGTTGTCAGTGAATATGCGTACCTATTGTTGGATTGCACTGGCCTGTGCAGGCAATCGGCAGAGCCCAGAGAGAGTCGGATCCTCCGGTCCCGTGATCTCTGATCACGGGATCCGAGGACCCGCAAGCCCGCGGAGGCTGGGAGCAGGGGAAGGGCCCTTTGGTGATCTGGATCATGTATATATAGCCTCCCTTCTGCTCCCTCTCTGGCAGATAGATTCCTTTCCTCTTCGTGCACAATACTAGAACGATCCTCTGATATAAGGATCGTTGTTCACCCTGTTTGGAGATCTCCGTGCCCACAGGAGTACATACTCCTACCAACACCTATAACTATTAAGAATACCCTACAGCGGGATTAGAAAGAGAAGAGCTAGTGTGAATTCTTCCTAGATCGTTACCCCCGTCGCGGCGCAGGCGGCTTCCTCACGGTCGAGAGGTCGGCGGCGAAAGGGTCGTCGCGGAAAGTGTCAGCAATGAGCCAGCCCATATTGAGCTTGAACTTGGACTCCGCCAGAGCCACGGCCCGGTCCTCGGACGAAGCCGTCACCGGCGAGCCCGAGTTGACGCGAGACATGTTCCTGGCAACGGCCAGGAACCGGTCCAGCGACGCCCCGCCGCCCGTCTTCTCAAGGACGTTTTGCTCCAGCTTCCCCAGGAAGGAGATGGCCTCGAGCAGCAGGGCCTCCATGCCGTCGCCGCCGTCGTCCGGGGGCGGCGCGGCCGCGTCGATTAGGTCGTCGAGCGTGTTGTGGATTTGCGTCCAGAACCCCCTCTGCTTTTCGTCGCCGTGGCCGCGCAGCTCTGGGTAGATGCTGTCGCGTAGGCCGACGAGGTGTCCGTAGAGCAGCCTGCGCCGGGCCGGACTGCCCCGGGGCTCCCGGACGATGTGGCCCTCGCAGAAGTCGCCGAGCAGGAACGTCGGGTTCTGCGCGCCCTCCGGGTAGTCGATGAAGACGTTGACGGCGCACATGTCCTCGTGGGTCACGGCGAAGTCGCGGTGGCCCATCTGCGTGGCGTGGAGGCCCGTGAGCACGTCGGCGATGGCGCGGGCGCCGATGGCGGCGGGGATGGTGACGTCTGAGATCTTAAGCGCTTCGGTCAGCGCGCGCAGGTTCCCGACGTTGTAGAACCGCCAGAGGGTGCAGGGGAGGTCGCCTACCCGCTCGGCGCCGGTAAAGTCGAACACCAGCTGCGCCACGTTCGGACACCACTTTGAATACTTGTCCTGGGCCCGCTGGAACTCGAGGATGTTTCTGGCTTCGTTTCGCAAGGGTGAGTTGAGGTCATTGGATTCCGCCTTGTCAAACTTTATCACAAACTCACCCTGCGTGAAGATGTAGGACGCCTCTCCCACCGCGCGGACGCGGAGGGCCATGTGGTCCCTACCATCGCCTAACTTGCTGAGAACCTGGAAGTGCAGACGAGGAGTCCCGAAGTGGACGATGACAGCCTTTTCTCTACCCATGGTCGCGGATTGAGAGGGTGTTTGAGCGTGTGTTAGGGCCTGTTCAATACTATTAGTTTTTTGGTTTTTTAACCCCCTGGTCGGTTTTTTACACGCGGATACTCCCGAAATAAGCGTAACCAGGAGCCCTG
>JNVV01000035.1:186271-256403 GCA_000733355.1 Falciphora oryzae
TTTTATTATTTGGTTCTATTTGCACGCGCTAAACCTTTATGCCCGGCCCCTTGCGTGTGCCCGGCCTCCTACACGTGCCCGGCTTCCTACACGTGCCCGGCCCTCCTTGGGGCGGCCCTTTTCGGGGCTTGAAATTTTTTTCAGGTTAAATTTTTTTCGAAAAGCAGGAAGGTGGCCGGCTTTATATATTCAACGGGTGGTAAAGGAGGTGGTAAAGGAGGTGGTAAAGGAGGTGGCAAAGGAGGTGGCAAAAGGAGGTGGCACCAGAGGCGGGAGGTGGCCCGGGGGCCGCGACTCGTTGGCTTGCAAAAAGGTACTTCTGGCGGGTCTTCCGAAAGATCTTCACAAGGGTTCGCGCGGACCCGCAAACCGGTTTCCAGACGGTTTTTAAAAATAATATGGAAAAACCAAAAAACCGGAATAGTATTGAACAGGCCCTTAGTTGTTGCTCCAGCGGAAGCGCATGGATCCTTGTTCCACCATCTATCTACTGGTATCCGGGGGGAACTCACAGCTTTATGCTCCAAGGTTCATTGGTAGTAATCTCGAAGAACAAAGCCCCTAACATGAGCACGCCGTATATGACAGAGATAACGGCGGCTAGTTGTTCATGGCAACGGGCCCGTGAAAGAGCTGTAACCTCTCTTTGTGGCAAGGGTCCGGCGTCAATAGTCGACAATGCGTCTCCCCCATTGTCGCGCTCAACAAAGGAGCTGTATCGAACTAGTCCTTGCTCGAGGCTGTGGAGGACGTCCGCCTCTCCAATATGCTCAGTGTAGGTCACGCTTTGGCGGAAACGCTAGAATTGAGAGGATATGTTATCACGGGAAATAGGTGTCACGGGAATAGGGCGTATCCGGAGCCCTCCCTTCATCCCCGGCCGCCCCGACCTGATAACCACGGACACACTTCGCTTACAGGGAGATGGAAAAGATATGGACTATCGTGAGTTCATAAAGTAGATACAAAACAATCCAAACCGTCCCTGTTCCTTGATTTAACCCCAATTACCACCTATGTATGCCGCCCTGTCCGTTCCTGAACGCCCAAGAAGTGCGCTTCGTATTCGTGCCCCATCCTGACCACCAACGCGACCGCTGCGCATATAAGGGGCTGTTCAATACTATCGCGGTTTTTGGTTTTTTCCATACTATTTTTGCCAACCGCTTGAAAAACCGATGGTGGATCCGAGACCCCCCGGCCCAAATCCCTGTAAGACGCCTAGTAAATATAGCTTTTGCCCCGCCAGAAGTACCATTTTAACCAGGCCAACGAGTCGCTTGGATGGAGGCCCTCTAAGCCACGTGTGACCCTTGATCAGGGAGGGCCTGGGAGGGTCAAAGAGAGGGCCGGCCGGCCCGCCCGCCCGCGGGTAGAAAAGAGGGAAGGGATCCGGGTCGAGTCCAGTAGGGTGCACCAAGTTAACTCGTTCATTTTGAGCGCAATCTTTGCCCGTTTATTATACCAAATAGACCGTTCAACTCGCCTTTTTTTGCTGTATCCATGGATACTTCCCTCGCTGCCTCCCGGGCGTTGCTCCGGCGCAGAGCCCGCCAGATCTTCCTCCTCTATATGCAGGCTATCGTGGCCACATGCATCTCCGGGCCCATTAGGGGCGTAGGCGGAGGCCTACGGACCGTGCATACAGCGATATTTTCCGGCGACACCCTTCTCCAATACTGGCAAAGACCCGAGGCCGCCCCGGCCTTCCAGGAGCTTTTCCGGGTCACCCAAAGTACTTTTCTGGGCCTCTGCGACTGGCTGATCACGAATACGGGCCTCACGGGGTCAAAACTCGTCTCCTTGCGCGAGAAAGTGGCCTGTTTCCTATACATCTGTGGGCAGGGTGTCTCCCTCCGAGTGGCGGCCCACCTCTTTGGCCGCAGCCCGGCGACAACGCACCGGTATTTCCATGAGGTATTGCAAGCCATGGTTGCCCTCAACGCCGCGTTTGTGACGTTGCCGGAGGTATCCGACGTCTGGTGGCCCGATTCCAGGCGTCAGGAGGTCCGGGAGGCCTTTGCTGGGTGCCTGGGAGCCGTCGACGGGACCCTGATCAACGCCAAAGTCAGTGCAGCGGAGGGAGTTGCTTGGAGGAGTCGCAAGGGGCCTACTGCACAGAACGTTCTGGCGGCCGTAGATCACGGCGGGCGGTTCGTTTTCGTTATGGCAGGCGCTGAGGGCTCAATGCACGACTCCCTGTTGCTCCGGAAGGCCCAACAGGCCGGATTCTGCATCCCAAAAGGTCATTTTTACCTTGGAGATGCCGGCTTTTTCCAGGGCACCGGGGTAATAACCCCTTTCATCGGGACGAGATATCACCTCCAAGAACAAGGCCTCGCCCGGCCGGAGACCCCTGCCGAGCTTTTTAACTTGCACCATGCAAAAATGCGTGTAGTTGTTGAAAAGGCTTTCGGCGAACTCAAAGGCCGCTGGAAGATCATCAGGGGCACGCCGCCCGATTACGATATCCGCTCACAAGTCGATATTGTGTTGGCCGTTACGGCCCTGCATAACTTCATTTTGAAGAGGGAATTCAGGGCATCTTCAGCATCAAGTCCTGGTCCCGAACAAGCCAGAATTGAGGGAGGAAATGCACTTCAAAGGGCCTACGTTGAGAGGGAGGCTGTGAGGCGAGGGCGGGAGATGGGCACAACGCAAGCGTCTTGGAGTCACTACAGGGCCTCGATAGCCGATAAGTTGTGGGCCGACTACCAGGTCTACAGGGCTCGAGAGGAGGCGGCGTAACATGCGTTCGACTCGCCTCGACGAGGGGAATCCGGAGATAGTTACAGCTTGTTAATTGGGGCATTGGTTCAAAGGGGAGGTCGGCCGAAAGCGGCGACGTAGCAATGGTTTTTATGGTAGGATCCGATAGGTCTAGCATAGCTAAAAATGATCAGTTCCATGCGCCGAAATTACCATTCGATTGCCCTCGACGAGGCGAGTCGAATGCTGCTTTTTTCGAAGGGAACGGACAAAAATTGAAGTGGCGGCCGGCGATTGAATCAGGGTATCGTATCATGCGTGCGTAAGCGTTGCCCAGTTGGGTAAAAAATGCGGTGGCGATCGTTTATGCTGCGGGTTTCCTGGGCCGGGTGGGTATCGCACCCTGGGGGCGGCACCCTTTGAGCTTTGCCGGCCAACTTTTGGCAATCGTTGGCAATGATTCCGGCGTTTGCTTTCGTTGGGATTTGGTGCATTTTGATCGCCTTTTCGAAGCCAATTGAATGCCGTAACCTGCGGCCCGATTAACGTTAATTTCATCTATTTAGAAGCGAGTGGTAGTGTTTATGGTAACCTGCCCAATGGTAATCTTTGTGGTATCCAAACCCTCGACCCCGACGATATCCAAAAGAAAGACTAACAACAACACTCCCTTATAACTCCACCAAAACAAGCCGCCCGACTACGAAAATACCCTCATTCGAACCGCCTTAATCGCTACCACAAATCCAGCTCGTCGCCCCGCACCAAATTCACTATCATCTCCCTATCCTCGACGTCGCTCAACCACTAGTGAGCCATCCCTTCGTCCTTTTTAAAAGTCCGGATCAACTTCCGCTTGATCTCGCCCGATAAGTCGTCCCAAGGATACTTCCGCAGCTCCTTTGCGGCCTGTATCCAAAGCTCGTGCCTCAACCAACGCCTACAAGGCGCCCGGCCGCCCAGGGAAGACCGTGAACTCGAAGGGGATAAGCCCCAATCGGATCCCGATCCGGCCCGGGCCAACGTTTATGCGGCCTCCAAAAGGCGATCTCCGACGTGGAGTTGGGCCTCCGCTACCGTGAGGTGCCCGGCCCTACCAAAGGGCCGTTCCCTGGCCTGCAGGCGTTGGGCGGCCGTGGCGATTTGATCCCCTTTGGCCCAATTGCCCGCAAAGGCGGCCTCGTGGAGGTCCGGGCGGAAAAGAGGCCTCCTTCGCATCCAACGGGCGGTAGGCCGGATCGCAAAGAACGACTCCCAGGCTTGATTGCTGGCGAGATACAGCCCCGTGACCGGATCGAGGGCAACGCCCGACCGCCTCCCAAAATCAAACCAGTCCTTATACTGCCCCCGGAAACTGTTGTACTTGTTTTTCACCCTCCTTAACCAGTCGATATCCGGCCAACGGTTGGATAGAGTCTCTGCAGCACTTCTGAGGCACTTGGCCTGCCAGTTGGCGATCGCCGGGTTCGTTTTTCCCTGCCGGCCGGCCTCCGCGAGGGCCTCGAGGAAGGCCTGAACCTGATCAACGGTCCAGTCGCTGCGTCTCCGGCCCTCCTGGGAGGCCTGGGAACCTTCCACGGAGGTCGCCTGGGTCGTTTGCGAGGCTGCGGTAAGGGGGGGTGCAGGAGAGAGCGGAGGGGACGACTCCGGGGCCTCCGGGGTTCCCGGGGCGTCAAAGGGGTCGGAAAAGTCGGGCAGATTGTCGGCTTCCAGGGCCTCTGGGGAGGCCGCCGGGGTCCCCAACGTGATCTGGGTGCCTTGAGGACCCTCCTCCTCCCAGGCAGAGGTCGTGGGAGACGAGGGGGGCAGAGATAGGGCGCGATCCTCCTGTTCATGGCGCCGGCGCCGGAGACGGAGGGACAGTTGGCGAGGCATAGTGCCGGAAGTAGGGTTGGTAGGTAAAAGGAAGAGTTGTGGGCAATGTAGATAAAGTATATTAGTCGTTCTGCTACTTGTTTTTCATCTGGAACCAGCACGCCACAGGCTTCCCCTTATATACTACGAGAATACCTGGCTTTTGGGCTTTCGAAAGAGCCCATCACCGGCCTCAGAGGCCCTCTAGACCCTCCAGAACGCGACGCTATTCCCACCTGCGTTGACACGCTGCACAGCCGCTTTTATTTTTGGGAATAGCTTCTATTTTCACCGTTTGTGCCTTTTGCTTTTTATAGATAGACGTTCCCTGTCTGCCTTGGATGTGAATCCACCGAAAAACAGGGTCAAATATACATGATCAGCCACAGGGCTATCCCGGGCGTTGTCTCCACGTCGAGAATTAAGCTTAAATCAAGGCAAAAAACCACAAGGGGGGTCAAAAAACCAAAAACCGCATAGTATTGAACAGGCCCTAATTTGCAAAAGAAATAAAAAAAAAAAAAAAAAAAGGAAAAGAGACTAGCTAGAAGTATGGCTTGAGGAAATTGCATGATATGGGCGGAAATGTGTTCCTTGGGTCATGGCTTTTTGTGGCCTTGGACTGGCCGACCACTGGCTGCGAGACTAGCTGAGCCGCCTGGAGCGACGATTGGGCTGAGGCACGGTAAAAGCCCCGACCAGGTCCCTCGCAAGGCATTTAATAATCGCAGTGGCTGCTGCTCCGCCTGCGGCTGTGGTGGCGCTTCTCGCCATAGTAGACCCTGGTCGGCTCGACGACGGGCGGCATCTGCGTGGTCGTGGTCGACGTGACGCGCACGGCGCTCCTGCTCCTGCTGCCGCGGCCGCGCGAGTGCGAGTGATGATGGTGGCCGCCGTGGTGGCTGTGGTGGCTGTGGTGGCGGCTCCGGCTGGGGCGCGTGTAGCCGTCGCCGACGCCGTGGATCTCCTGGGTGTAGTACGACTGGCTGCGGGGCCGGCGGCCCTTCTCCTCCTCGTAGCTCTGGCTCGTTTGCTTGATCAGGGCGCACCGGAAGATCCAGCACAGCAGCAGGAAGCCGACGACGGAGCCGATGACGATGCCCGCGATGGCGCCGCCGCTGAGGGTGCTGCCGCTCGTCGTCGTGACGACGTCGCCGCTGAGGGTGCTGCCGCTCGTCGTCGTGACGACGTCGCCGCCGAGGGGGACGACGGTCACGGTCGCTTGGCGCGGCAGCAGGACGCGGCTCGCGGCGCCGTCCGCTGTGGTTCGGGTGGCGAGGGGGTTTGCGACTGGAGCCATTCTGGGGGTTCAAAGTATGTAGACTGTGTGTGTCTGGTGTCAATGCGCCGACCAGAGGCTCATGGGGTTTCCTAATCGGGTATTGGTGGACAGACGGTCGCTTAGGACACGACAGCGTGCGTGCGTGCTGCAGTCTGACCCGAGGCAAAGCGAACAGCACGGGGCAATTGCAAACAAACACCAGCGGCGTGGCCGTCTGCGCTTCTCGAAGATCTACGCAAAAAAACGGTACCGGGTCAAAGCAGTCACATGGAAGGCCTTCGATTTCCGCGTGGGCAATCGCCTGGTTTTAATCGCTCACTGAGACATCCATGATGCCGACTCGCGACGCGCAGTTAGTGTCGCAAAGGCTGGTGTCTGGCGCAAAAAGTTGGAATCGGAATGACGTTATGCTGCTCCTCGGGGCTTGTCCACCGCCCTCCCAGGCGCCCCAACGACCAGGTTGTCGAATGGGGATGGAGAAAATCAAGGCTCGTCACGCTCGAGATCTCGATTTTGCTCCGGATGGGATCCACATCTCGTCTGTGCCTTGGTGGTGCTGGTGCTGATGGAGGGTGGCTAGCGTGACATTCACTCCACTTGATGTCTGGCGTTTCCGGCCTGCTCGATCAGTCCTTGACCACCACGCGGGAACCCTGGCGTGACGGTCATGGAAAACGGGTGGCTAGGAAGGTCAGCTCGAGATGTTCGCCGCCAGATATGACTTGTGTAAGCAGTGTTTTGCCCTCTATGTCAAGCCTGCCCATCGTGCTGGGGCACGGCACACTGGCGACTTTCTTCTCCCCGCCCACAGCATCTCGATTCACGGATTGCCCACCATTGTCCCACGTGAGACCCTGCAGACTTGAGCCCTCCACTATCCCACACCATCATCAATCAATCACAAGCGTGTGTGGTTTAAGGGTAAAATCCATCGTTGCCATCGATGGGCTCCCGGTTCGAGTCCGGGCACACGCATTATTCCGTCCTTTAGAGCTCCTCTTTGGAGCGGTTGATTTTTTGTGCCCTCGAGTCTTCCCACTTTAGGCAGCCGCCATTCAATCCTCTCAATCTCCACAGACCAGCACGCATTGGTTTTGCAGCCGCGCACCTTTCCAGCTTGAGCCCTTAATTTCAATGGCGCGGCCCCTGATTTGCTGGCTCGTACCTCAGCTGGCGACGATGGGCTTCAACCTGCGACCGCTTGTCTTTTCATGATGGTATTACCATCCTTTTTTTTTTCCCCTTGGACCATGGAGTCTGGCGGCTTTGTATCAGGATGAAGAGTACGACTTGATGTCTGGATTATAGCACAATTTTCTGTTCAGTTGTTTCTTTCCACGAGGATGTTGAGGAAGAAACAAAAAGTCAACGCCGACGGCGGCGAAGCAGGTCGCGGCTACGATCTCGAATGGCCCTCGTCGCAGAGGTGGAATCCGCAGTACAACGTGCCGCGCAACTCGACCGAACGAAGCGACAGCGCTCCCCGGATCCAGGGAATTGCCGCCCCTGCATTTGCTCCCCAGCACTATGGCGACACTGCAAACGATCCGAGGGACAGCGGGGACGGGGACGATGGCGTGCCCAGTCTCAGCCACTGGCTTGAGACCTTGGCCGAGCTCTACATGAACGATCTCGACAACCGTGCCCGCTGGGACCCGCGCTGGCTCAACATCACTCGCCGCGAGCGCTTCCAAGGTCTGGGTAGCGCCCGCGTCACTGTTGTCGACTACCTAGAGCGTGCTGTCGTCCGCGACACCTTTACTGCCACCGAAGAGAGCGGCGCCCGCAGTGGGAGAAGAAGCAGCAGCGAAAAGCGCCGCCTCGCCGCCGCCCTGAACGTCCGGCCCTCCGACAGCAAGCTGCGCGTGGTCGTCGTGGCCGACCTAAGCCGCTTCGTCATGGGCGCGCTGGGTCAGCTGTTCGAGGTCGACCCGGAGTTCTGGTTCGAGCACCTGACCAACTCGGGCTACTGCGCCAGCGACGCCAACCTCAAGGTCAAGAACGCCGTCTGGATGAACTGGGCCCAGCGCGAGACCCGCTTCCGCCACCGCGCCCTTCCCGGCCCGGGCCAGCCCACCGAGTGGAACGTCGACCGCCGACGCCTTCGCCGCGGCCGCCAGCAGCAGCAGCAGCGCCCTGCGGCCAGGTGGGCGCACATGCGCTGGGGTCGCCTGGGGCTGCTGCACTACCTCGGCCGCGAGGGCTTCCACGAAGAGGAGATCGAGATGCGCATAGGCGGCGATGGGCGGCTGCTCATAGAGCGCGACGTCGCCCTCAACAAATTTGGCCTGCCCATAAGGTCCAGCCTTAAGAACCAGGCTGTCTCTCTGCCTCCCCCGGGGGGCAAACCGAAAACGACAGGCGAAGAGTTCTTTGGCCCCTTCGGCGGCGCCAGCGAGCCGCCCAAGCTGGACGCCGGGGGAAAAGAGGGGTCGGCTCGCGTCAAGGCGTCAAACGTCTATCGGCCCTACAGCACTTTCACCAACCTTCCCAAAAACCGCAAGAACTGGAAAAACCGCGATCTCCGTGTCATGGCCCCCGAGGGCGCCAGCATCTGGTCCGGTGCCGACGCGGAGGGCAGACAGGTTGTGCTGGTGGTGCTGGATCCGCCTCGGGCGATGCGCAACGTCAAAACTGGTGAGGCCACGCCGTCCCTGACCTTCATGCCCCGGCCCATGGAGATCGAGGCCTACACGGACGAGGAGGCGTGGCGCACAGCCGATCCGAATGAGACCTATCTCGATCCTCCGCCTCTGCCCCTGACTAAAGATGAGCGCAGGGCCGAGGAGAAAGCCGCTAAGAGGCTGCGCCTCAAGCAAAAAGCAAGAAGGAGGGCGTTGGAGAAGGAGGCAAAGAAAAAGGCGGCGGCGGCGGCAGGAAAAACTGATGGTTCAGTCGGAGACAAGGCAGGCCCTGATGTCGTCGCTACGGAGGAGGATGGCCCCGACGATGACGACATGTCCATGGCCTCGTGCCACAGCGAAAGCAGCTACTCGGAGGACGAGTACCGGGAGGGACACCGCAACAAGTACAAGATCGCGAGGTGGTATGCACGCGACCGCGACTTTGCGCGCAAGTATGCACTGCCGACGGACGAGCTGGTGCTGCGGTACATCATCGGTCAAGAACAGGATGGTCCTAGCAGAGGAGAGCGCTCCCCTTTCCTCGCCGTCGCCACCCTGGCCAAGATCTCGCTCGACGATCTCTGGCGGCTGCTCGCCGAGATGCGGCTGACGCTAGATCACATCGATGCCGATATGGCCACCGACCTGCACCTGCACTTGGTCGAGGTCGTAGGGATCACGATGCAGAAGGACCTGTCCTGGGCTCGCGACACAACGCGCGAGCTGCACGAGTATGTGGCCCAGCTAACACAAGCCTTCTCGGCACTGTGCCCGCCCGACTCACAGCATGCCCAAAATGGCGAGGACAGCTGCGCAAACGAACACCAAGACCTCGTCGCCGAGATGGCCGCCCTGGCCAAGGAGGTGGAAAGATTTCAGGCCCGGATCGAATCGACTCTTCAGCTTCTCCTGACCTCAATCGGACTCGCCCAGAGCGCGCTCGTCATAAGCCAGACGTCGGGCATCAACAAGCTGACCGAGCTCGCCTTCATCTTCATCCCGCTCTCCTTCATCACCTCGGTCTTCTCCATGCAGGTCGCCGAAATGACGACGGACCCGCCGGGCATCTGGATCTGGGGGGTAACGCTCGCCGTCGTCTTCGTCGTCACCTACAGCATCCGCATCTTCCTCCGCTCACCCTCGATCCGCCGCGCCGGCGTCATCGTGCGCGCCACCATCATGAACCGCTTCACGTCCAGCTCGTCGGCCTCGTCATCGAACCGCCTCAACAGCCTCAGCACGCGCGCCGTCGTCAAGTTCACGTTCGCCATGGCCTTCACCATCTTCCTCTTCAGCCCCGTCTTCTTCTCCATCGTGTTCCTCTACTTCGCCACCTATCTGGTCTGGTTCGCCACCGCGGCCGTGTCCGTCTACTTCCTGGCCGCGCGCTGGCCCGACCCGCTGGCCCTGGGCCTCTGCTTCGGCGTCGGGCTGCCGCTCTCCGTTCTGGGCTTCTGGCTCAGGATCCGGTTCGAGGCCGAGGTCGACGACGCGCTGGAGCGGATCCTCCACATGCCCATCCTCCTGAAGACGATGACCAAGATCCGCGACCGCGTGCTGCCGAACAAGTGGTACTACGACAACGAGACGGACGCGGACCTGGCGAGGGAGGGGTACAGCACGTACGCGAAACAGCAGGCGGTGGGCACCTAGACCTGGAGAGGGGCCGCCCAGACGGATCGTCGTAACGGCCAGTCTTGTGGCACGAAATGAAGCGCAGAAATGAATACGGTCTAAAGATCACGGAATGGGATGTTCGTTTAACGGTGTCGGATGCTGTCCTGTACCCTTGGGCGAGTTGGAAAAAAAAAGGGAAGGAGCACCCGCCCGGGCAGGCAGGCAGGCAGCGTTATCAGCCCGAAGTCGAGGCCTACCCTCAACAAGCTCCCGCGGCACTCGGGGATGGTTGAGTGGTTGAGCCTCGGGCTTCCCGCCTTCCAATTCCCAACGTCGTGAGTTCGAGTATGAGTGTGGTCAGGTGTCCTAATTTAGGTATAAAGTTCCTGCGTCCTCTGCTCGATGAAAAGAGTCTTGGTAAAACCAGCACACCCCAAGCAGGTTTT
This sequence comes from Falciphora oryzae, assembly GCA_000733355.1. Lineage (NCBI taxonomy): Eukaryota > Fungi > Ascomycota > Sordariomycetes > Magnaporthales > Magnaporthaceae > Falciphora > Falciphora oryzae. The sequence goes on from JNVV01000035.1 coordinate 196,804, forward strand.
CGTAGCCGGACCACCTAAAAAACATAAAGGTGGTCTGGTGAGCTTTTTGCAATTTTTTTTTCTCTTTTCTTCCCAGCAACTGTGCGCCGTGACCATGACGTTGCAATGTCGCCGCCGAAGTGACGGTTCGCCAAGCGTGATCGGTGGGCGCGAGTCCCTGATGTTGAAAAGAGCCGGATAGGGTTTCTTTCGCCCTTTCCCCCCAAAAAATGCCATAACATTCCAGTGCAGACGCCCACGCAAAAGTTTTCCTTGGCCTACAATAGGACCTGACCGCCTGCACCTTCCTTGGTATAGGCGTGGCCGCCTCGAAAGACAGACAGATGAAAGCGCGTCGCCTGGGCAGCCACGCAGCTCCTACCATTCCACCCCTTGGCTGCCGTCACCAAGAAAGTGTGGCAGGCACTAGCCAAGCCCTCCGCCTCCGAACGCGTCCTCCGTGTCTGAGCCTATCGGAGCCGAACACCGTCGTCCCGCATCTCCTGAGCCTTTGTTCTTTTTTTTTTTTTTTGTTCTTTTTGTCTAGGCCGCTTGTGTTCGGTGACAGGTCTACTACTTTAATATATACTACATAATTTACGGCCATCTCCGCCGCGCTTTGCTCATCTGGCATCAGGAGAGAGTTGCCTGCTTGACGAAAGACACTTTGTTCTGTAGAACAGGACAAGACAGAAACACCTACGCTCAGTTGCATCAGATCACCAGCCCGCAGAATGTCTTCTATTACCCTCAGCACCCTCGCTGCGCCCCCGCCTTCCTACACCGAATCCGGCAACCCCGGAACCACTGACCAGCCACCCGCGCCCGCGCCCCCACCAACGACACACCACCACCACAACCACCACCCAGGTTCGCCCACCTCCCGCTGCGGGGAACCGTCCCCGAAGGGCAGCGCTACCTATCCGCAACCCTCAGCATCGTAACGCTCGTCCTGGCCGCCGTGGCCGGGCGCCAGTTCGGGCGCGGCCGCTGGAGTGCCGTCGGACTGCCGTAGGCTAGGCGAAAACCCACCCACGGGTACCCAATTCAACCCGTGGGTCGACCCAAAATTTGGACCCAAACCCAAAAAATGGGTAACGTGGTTCACCAGCGAGTCGGTCAAACCACCGAGTCGATCACTTCGAAATCCCATATTAAACGCGATTTTCGACACCCTTCCTAACTCGGCCAATTTAAGCCTAAATTTAACTAAATTTAAAAAGATTAACGTGGTTCACCACCGAGCGACACAGACCACCGAGCGACACACTTGCAAAATGCATATTAAACAGCGTTTTTTTTCAACCAAATAACTCGCTTAATTTACACCCAAATTGTACCAAAATTTACATAAAGATATTTAACTATATAGAGAAATTAATATATTTTTTTCGGATTTTTATTATTACTTCGTTAGGGTGAGTTTTAAACACTGTGTAAAACACTGTGCACTTTTTCCAATTTTGTCGAACTAACCCCAATTAAGTAATAATAAAAATCCGAAAAAAATATATTAATTTCTTTATATAGTTAAATATCTCTATATAAATTTTGGTACAATTTGGGTGTAAATTAAGCGAGTTATTTGGTTGAAAAAAAACGCTGTTTAATATGCATTTTTGTTACAATCAGGCTCTGCTCCTAGGGTAGGACACCTAGGGAGGGTGCTGAACAGTACACTTGACAGGGGTTGCTTCAGGGGAACCGGGAAACTGGTGACAGAAGCTTAGATTGCTTGCCCAAGGGGGTACCTTGGAGCTAACTTAGGTTGACTGATGCCGATGCCTCAGTCAAAGCTATCTAACCGTGGAAGAACCTTTCCCTTATATACACGACCTGGTCCTTCCCAATTTGTGCTATGTCTGCTATGTCGCATATCAGACATATCACCTTGAGGTCACGTGTCCTTCCACGTGACCCTTCCTTTTCCAAGTGCGGGGTTGAGGGTGCTTCCTTCCCGGGGCTTGACCCAGGCCTCCTGTCCCCGCCACCTGTATGGTCGTAACAATTTTGCAAGTGTGTCGCTCGGTGGTCTGTGTCGCTCGGTGGTGAACCACGTTATAACATTTTTAAATTTGGTTTAATTTGTGTTTGAATTGGCCAAGTTAGCAAGGGTGTCGAAAATCGCGTTTAATAAGTCAAGACCCCTGTTTTCCGCCCCCCCCCCCCCACTTTCCGCCACCCCGATCTGCAACGCCCTGCATCCAACACGTCCATTTCATTCCGCAATTGTGATCTTTCCTAACCAATTACAATACAATCAGATATATGGTCCGAATCGTCAGATGCAGGAGATTTCTCTAGATCCATTGGCAGATCGCCATCTTCCTGTTGTGCACGCCTAATATCGTCAATCCTTACAAAGGCCTCGTTTGGGTCCGGAAGCACCTTTTTCCGCCGCAACGGCCGTGCAACCTCCAATTCTGCCTGTAAGCGTATGCTTTTTTGCTTAGAGGTAACCAAAGCGATATCTTTCTCGTTGTAAGCCTTAGTAAGCTTTTGGAACAACAAACGGGCCGTCCGGCCGAGCCGGAAGTTGTGGGCAAAAGTGGCCATTTGGGTGCGCATCTGGATCGTCGTTTTGGGGGTTTGCAACACCATATCCAATGGTATAAAGTACTTAAAATAGGTACTTTGAGCAACCCTTTCGGCCTCCAAAGCGGCCTTTGCAGCCTGGGACGCTTTGGCGTTGCTATTTTTAAAGAGAAGGGGGCTTATGAGAGGTTTACTGATCCTTAGGGGCCACAGCCCGGTAGCAGCCTAACCCGCTTTAATAATACGGGGTATAAAGGCCTCCTCCTTTGCTTTGTGATAGCAGTTAAGAAAATGACGTTTTCCTATCACAGTTGACGTGCAAAAGGCTGTAAAAAAGCCGCTGTGCCGGCGGTAGGCTTCCTTAACCGTGCTGAAAACCGCTAGATCGAGAGGCTGAAGGACGTGAGAGCTGTGGGCGGGCAGATAAACGAGCTGAACGTTGTTGGATGCGCAAAGGTACATAAAGTCCTCTGTTGCGTGGGATCCGTGGCCGTTTAAAACCAAAAGCCGGCGATTTCCGGGGGTGGCCGGCACCGTATTCGGGAGGAAGATATCCTTAAGCCACTTTACACCCGTTTTATCGTCTATCCACCCCTTTTGTATTGCGTGGAATCTCCAAAGCTTGAATTTCTTTTGATTTTCTAGAGGAAACCACTGCTTTTGTACTGATAAACCCTTGAAAATGACGAGGGGGTCGAGCGCTTTTCCGGTGGCCGAAATACATTCGATGATAGTCGTCCAACCACGGTTTCCAAAGGCTTTTTTTTGCACGGGCTTGCACCCCCTAATACCTAATACAAGGCCGTTGGATCCGAGGCCCTCCATAAGCCCGCACTCGTCGAAGTTGTACCTGTTTTCCGGCTTGATAGCTTTGACGGCAGGCACTTCCAGACGAGGCCACCACGCCCTAACTACCTCCGTTGAGGCGCCGTTGACGCGTGCGTTTTCTATCCGGCGTGGCCTTTGGGTCTTGAGGATCGGGTATCGGGCCAAAAAACGAGCCACCCAACGCTTCCCGGGGGCCTAGGGGTCGCCGTTCTGCTCGAGGATCCGGCCGGCGATATAGCGCAACTCCGCATGCGTTGGAGGGTACCCTAAGGCGATTTGGATAAGGACCTAATTGGCTAAAAAGAGCTCTTGTGACGGGTCAACGCGTTGACGGTGCCCTTGAGCCCGGGCGGAGGGCAGGGCGCCTTGGAGGCGGTCACGGAGGGTAGACCTCGGGATACCCCATGTTTTCGAGGCCGACTTGACCGAGGCGCCGGCACGCACGCCCTCGAGGGCGCACGTGATCTCCGTCTCCGTATACTGCTTCATAAAGGGTTTGGCATCAAAATGCACCAAAAAAGAGGTCAAACGATCAATTGCTCGTTAAATGGCGACGCGTTGAAGTTGACGCGTTGAAAATCGGGTGGTTGGAATTGGGGTGGCGGAAAGTGGGGGGGGCGGAAAACAGGGGTCTTGACTTATGGGATTTCGAAGTGATCGACTCGGTGGTTTGACCGACTCGCTGGTGAACCACGTTACCCATTGGGTTTTGGGTTTTGGGTTTTGGGTTTTGGGTTTGGGTCCTTTATGGGTCCTATGGGTTTTCGCCGTCCCTAGACTGCCGCCGGGCATATGGTGCCTGGTTGTCGACGGCTGCGGAGCTAGCCGCGCCCAGCCCACGCACCCTAGCCACGATGAGTGGCACGACACGCCGGGCTTCCTGGACCGTCTCGCGGCTGTGGGTATCGCCGTCGTTGCTGCCTTTGCGGGCGTCATTGTTGCGGGGGACATTGCGGACGTGAGTGTGAACACGGACGGGAGGCTGGAGGGGATAGGTATTGCTACGGCATGTCTGTTGGGGATTGTCGTGTAAGTCCCATCGGTTTCTACACCTCCCGTCGCTAGATTCTCCCCGGCTCCTCCTTCCCTTTGGGTCTTGGGAGGCTATGGCTTGGGAGTTAGGGGAAAGATGTATGATGCTAACATTTCCCCGGCTTTTCATCGGCAGCCTCTTGCACGGGGGATTCGTCGTTTACAGGATACGGGACCAGCATCGGAACCGAAAGAATTCCCAGATGAGAGATGGGTATCAGCACGAGGAAAACATCGAGCGCGGCCAAGTGTAAGGCGAAATGGCGACCCGATGACAGACTCCTTGCCGGATGGAGCTAGGAGAGCCCTGTCTTTTTTTTTTTCTGTACATCAATAATTCCCGCACGGCATTGCTGAAGATATTACCAGGACATGGTGTATTGCTTGTCAAGCGCGAACAAAAAATGCAAGAAAAACGGGATACAGGGGGAAAAAAATTATAACGAGTCCTCCTTGCATCTGCCGTCGCCGTCAACCGCTTTTGCCTAACAAGGGGCATGTAACCATTGTCCTATTGTAACCCCAGGAATGGGGACTTGCGTTAGATCAAAAACAAGAGAGAATCCCGAATACCATACCAGAAAGGATCCGATGACCATATCCTCCCTACTCGCTCATAGAAGCACTTGGCGCCTTCCACACCAACCATTCTGAGCAGCAAGCCGCAGTGCCTGTCTGCGCCACCGTAGTTATTGCATGAGACGCCCAGCGCGTAAAACTCCGATTCGTCTCCCCTCGGCCCGTCAAAGTTGCAATAATTCTCAAATCTGGCGCCGACAGGGCGAGGACCAACGGCTGCTTTGAGCTTGAAGGCGTAGGTGGGAATCTCGACAATGGGATCTCTCAGTTTTCGATCACTCCGGCACGGCGGCGAAGGCGCTTGCGCATCGAGGTCCACCGTGCATAGATGGATCCTCCCCAGCAGACGCAAAGCGGTCTTGCCGGTCCTGTGGGTGCCCTCACCGCACAGCTCGACTCGGGACGATTCCGGGTCGTGCCCGCCGGCTTTGATCGGGCCGACCACTGAAGCCCATGACCAAGAAGGGACGCTCGTAATGTCCGTGAGTTTCGCCGGATATTGCTCGGGCTGCCAGAGAAGTCCCGACGAGAGGTTTATTTCCCATATCCCACAGAGATACGTGCTAGGGATGATCTGGCTTGCGATGGCGGCAACCCCTGCGATGGCGGGCAGTCTGTCGCTCTCGTAGCTCAGCTCCTTCGTGGAGTACTCTTCTATCAAGTCGGCCCAAGCCCTGAAGAACGTCCCCTGCATCAAGTGCTTCTGTTTTCCAGCAAGCCCCAGGGATAAGCCGAAGCCGCTGAGGCAATGCAAGAGAGCGGTAGACTCCATCCCTCCCTCACTGTCTGCCTGACCATCTTCTGAGTGTCTCGCGAAGCGACAGGTCCAGTATATTTGCTTTGAGGAGAAGTCGACCGTGCGGCGAGAGAGAATCCGTTCTTGCTTCACCCATGCTCTTTGAAGTAGTGGGCTTCGCTCTACACTTTCGCAGAACGAGTCGGCGATTGTCGAGGATCCTCTGAAGAAGACTCTTCCCTCGCACCCGTCGTTCTTGCGAACCCTGAAGCCGATTGGAATCCCGGAACGGTTTCGATGAGCAAGGAATCCCTGGGAAGCCGCACTGGCAGAGGTTGCGCCAATGGTCAGATAGGCGTTGCTGTATATATGGCCCATCCTTTGGATTTCATCCATCCAGTCCGCATTCTGGCCCTGGCCTTGAACAATGCAGAGCGCATCGGCCCAAAGATACTGAATTCCAAGCCTGCGGACTACCATGACGGCATCCTGGATTGTTTGCGAGAGTAGCGCTAAGGGCACGCCCTTCATCGTCTTATCGATGGTATCCGCGGTGGTGATAAAGCCGGTCTGGGGCTTTCCCCAGCAGTAGCTGAGAGCCACGTACTTGAGTGGCTGACCGTCTGTTACCACGAGTTTAATATCAGGCTGCCCGAGCAAACCGACGTCTATTAGCCGTCTTGGGGTCACTGTGCCGCCACTGGCAGGCCCAGGGAAGCTAAAGTTGCAGGCGCTATGATGCCGCTCGCAGCCTGCGGCCCATTTGAGGATTCTTGATGTGTTGAAATCGCAAAGCGGCTCGTCCTGGATTCCCCGTGCCAGGGCTGAGAGCCCGACAACGCCCATGGACTCTGCAAATGAGCCTACTGCTGGTTAGCGATGATGAGGACTAATACCGGCCGGCCTGCTGAGTGTGCTCTTACCCTCATCAGCGAACATGAGCAAGGTTGGGTATCCCGACCCGTAGCCGATCTCATTGCCGATCTCGCCGAATGTCACGGCAACTCTTTCAGACAGCAGCTCATCCTTGACGTGACCCCGTTTTCGTCGCTGGAAGATGAACGAATCCAAGTCAAGCTCACGACTGCCCGCGAAGAGCCGTACAGGCCCAAGGTGCGAAGCATCGGGAAGACTTCTGATCGGGCTTGTCGCCATGCGCTGCTTGTGGACGTATCGTTTGATGACCTCGGTAATTTCCTGGCAGAGACCACACGTATCTGCACTGCTAATCAAGGCTGCACAGGTCGGCTGGTGCACGTACCCGTCATCGCTCTTGAGGTCCTCCAGGTTGATTCCGTGACAGAAGATGCAGAGCTGGTGTCGCAAGATATCGGACTCCATGATCGCGAAACACGAAATCCTGGTCGGAGAGGCGGCGGCAGAGAAGAGGCTGGCAGAGTTGACTGATGCGACCGTTGGGAACGCGGAGACCTGTGATTGATGAAAGAGGGGCTCGGATTCACGACGAGTGGAGGAAAACAGGCAGAAATAGCAGGTTGCAGTGGTAGGCAACAGGCAGCCTTACTGGCGGACCAACGCATAACACGTGATTCCTTGCTTCCCCGAAGGAGTGACTCACATGTTTTTCCACTAGGGCGGGGTGTCGATCTTGAGAACCAGGCATTCGCTGTGGACATGACTGAGCGTTGTGAGGATAATTATCTCCTTCCATAATATGGTAGAAATAGTCCTAGTGCAGAACGAAGAAAAAATAAATACTCCACTATCCAATCTTTATAATATTCAAATGGTGGAAAGGAAGGCCTGCACATTTTAACTGCTAAGGCACTCGCAAGGCATGAATGGAACGTAGGTAGCTACCTCTGTTATTTGCCCGGATACCTACCTGGCCATCCATTCTTTGTGCACAATTTTTCGAAGTGATAGTCAACAACTATACCATATCCGCCTGATCTCCAGCGTAGTCTAGCTGTTAGAAACCGCAGGGCGTTCCTAAAAACTCTGAGATATATGCTTACATAATCCCCTGCGCCTGAATCGCCGCTCAGACAGCCCAGGCGACGTCCTTGTAGTCGACATCCCGGATCGGCAGCGCACTGACCTTGAGGATGTAGTCCATGAGCGTCCCCTCGCCGCCCCACATCTCGTTCCCGAACTCGCGCATGAGGTCGAGCCCGTTGAGCAGGGCGCCGCTGGTCCAGATCTTGCCGTCGCGCACCCAGCGCTTCTCGACCCAGTTGGTGTCGGGCGCCTGCTCGCGCAGGATGGGGAGCAGGGGTCGGGGCCCCGTGGCGGTCTTGCCGCGCAGAAGGCCGGCGCGCGTGGGGAGGTCGACGCCGCCGCAGATGGTGATGAAGGCGGCGCAGGCCTCGTGCATCTTGCGCACGAAGGCGACCTCGACGTCGTTGGGCGTGTACTCGATGTTGTGCGCGCCGATGAGGACGACGTCGAGGGTGGGGCAGTCGGCGAAGGAGTGCTAGAGCGTGGATTGGGTTAGCATTTTCGTAGGGGAGAAGGAGTCTTTGTTGTGACGAGTCCCAATCAGTAGGAAATACTTGCCGTAGGGACGAGGTTGATGCCGCTGGTGAGGCGCATGGGGCCGTTGGCGGCTCCATGCTCGGAAACCCAGATGAACTCCATGTCGAGGGCTTCCTTCTTGAGGTTGCTGGGCATGACGTTCTCCGGCCAGTTCTCGATAAACTTGTTATACATTCCATGGATGACGTCGATGGGAGCGACGTCGAGGATCTCGGTCGTGCTAATGGGGGATGTCAGAACATGATATTAGGCTTCCAGAAAGCAAGCAAGAGATGCAGGATGAACTGACCCATTCATCAGGATGACACCGCAACGGACAGCCCGCGAGGGGTTCTTGAGGTCCAGGATTGCTGACATGTTGGGATAAAGATATCGATGCTGGTTGGTCTGGGAGCGGTTGCAGTGAAAGTGTTTCTTGTCTGGAATGTTGTGTGAGTGTCTTGGTTGGTTCCTCGAGCATCATTCTCAGCAAGCGGTCTAAGCCCGTGTTTATAGACATAGGAAGTGCCACGTTACGATACTAGTAACAAGAAAGTGCCGACAATTTTCGGAGGACGCGTCGATAGGGAGCTGAAAAAACCCGATCGTGGTCGGAGCTAGGGTCGCACTCAGAATTCAGAGTCGGTGCACTGGCAGTTCGCAAAACGTCGGCCTCTGAGCGACATGCGCACTCGCCAAGCACAGCGAACCCCACTTGCGGATTAGCGCGCACCAATACGGACTAGACCGAAGCCATCGGGCTCAGGCAGCTCCGGGATCTGTCGGAGGTTGTGTTGACATTCGTGACGCGGCCTGGGCTCGCATCATGAATCCTTCAGCAAAGTCGCGTTTGCTCTTGCACTCTCAATGTGCGAATCGCACCCAGCTCGGACTACAGACGGGCCTGAATATCAACATCCGGAAAAGCACGGGTTCAGAAACAGCACCAATGTCATCCACGACACGAGCGCATGTGATGTGCAATATTCATAAAAGTGTAGTCAGCTTTTTTCAAGCCAGCGAAACTAGGCCCGCTTGATGCGCGTGGGCGCTTGATTGTTCATTCCCGACGCTCTACGGAAACGTGATCGGGTATCAATTCCGCTGGGTCATTTATTCCCGACACCTTCGACGCTCGCAATAGCTACGTCGCTGGTTTTGTTCTTTCTGTCCACCGAAAGCGATCCCCAGCCAGCGGTTCTTGTTATGATGCGCGCAGGCGAAGCTTGTATATCTCAACTGACACTTTTGTAAAAGTTAAAATGTGATCAGATTCTAAACGCTCGCTTGAATTCAGTCCTTGGCTTTTAACTTCGTGGAAATGATTTTCGGAATAACCCGAGTCATTTTGCAAAGGGCCCGGCTAGAGGAATGAGGAACCTTGACGAAAGCACCATTTCAGTGTGCCGAATGTCCAAAGCTTCTCGTAACACCAGATTCGATTGGTAACCCACACAAGGGCTAACGCCTCTTTCTGGCTAATGCTCTTGTTATTTTTTGGATGATAGCTTCTCCTTCCAAATTAACTCCCTGTCAACGGCGGCTGGTTTATTATTAAATACCAGCATTAGTGCCTCACCATTTTCCTAGGTTCCTTGTACTTTGTTAAAACCAATTGGAGGGTGTCCCATTCTGAGTCTTATCAGGCGTGTTGGTGAATCGTCATACCGGCATTGCAGATTGAACGGGGCAAGCTAAGTGGTCCACGTGGCAGATCGAAGTGGCAATGCGGAACCTTCGAAGATGTGTGTGGCACCTGCCTGCATACAACTGCACGAATGGTCTGGACCACGCACGAAATCAAAAGTCTCCGAGTGTTCCCCAAGTTGGCTGGTTTTCCTTGTCACTTCAAAAGCATACTACCTGCAGATGAAGGAAACTTTGAAAAAAAAAAATGCTAAGCAAAATCATCGGCGGGCCATTGCGATATAATCGTGCACGAATGTTCTATCCGGTTCATATTCCAAGTTGAGGGATCGCCTTTGCATCTAATAATTTCAAGGTCTGTCTAAATCCAACGGAACACGAACACTCCCTGATTGTTTCAACCGCGAGAAACCACTCGGGGCGGCGTATCACGGCGACGAGAAGCACTTCCCGGTTTACGCTGGCCCAAGCAAGGTCCTGGCAGGGTGCAGAGCTCAGCTGCACACGGGCCTGAAAATGAGACGGAAAGTCGAGCAGCCGCTTGGCAGGGAGACGGCCATCACATTTTTGGCACTTGATTTTCAAGCCGGGAAAGATGAGATATCATTTTGAGTCACAGGGGCCAGGTCTGGGCGGGGGATCGGTCAGCTGTCCCGGGCAAGCAAACAGTTAGCTGGCAGCGGGGATTTGGCCGGGAGGGCAAACAAGGCTGGGATAGGTCAAACTAAAGCCAATTTTCCCCACTTTATCATGCAGGCGAAGAGTGCCAACGAGCGTCGACAGGGTTTTGCGTCCAGGATGGCGGCAATGTGCCGTGTGGTCCTATTCGCCTAATCGATGTTTGCTTTTTTTTTTTATTGGAACCGTCTCCTGGATTCCGTGGGCTGGCGTCGGTGCGCGCTGATGACGCGGGAGCTGATCACGCCCAAGTCGAGAGGACGGGGAAAAAAAAAAAAATTGGTTTGTTTGTTGACAACAACCTCAGCTTCGGGAAGGCGGGGTAGTGTTCGTGTGAGATCTGATTGCCGCCAAGTGGTTGCTGGCTGCACACCGAGCGAACGAACGGCTTCCCGTTGCAGAGCAAACAAACGTGACAAGAATTCCAGACTTGCTTCTGGACCCGGCGGCCGATTGTGGCTGACGCACTTCTCTCCCTGTCATTTTTTGATCCCGGGCCCTTTTCTCCTGATCAGCCACGGCTGGCAGCATACAAACTCAGGCCAACCCTCCTTCGTGCAGTTTGACCGCACCCGTCGAGGATCTCCTTTCGGATTTCATTTTCAAACACCTCTGACCTGCACGCCAGCAGCTTGCGACCGCAGCGTCGACCAGTCTGGCTGCCACCGGGTATTCTTTTCATGTTCGGTTGACCATATCGCATTGTGGTCTGCAGCCACACAATGACACTGTCTGGGGTTGCCACAAAGAATGTAGGTGCCTGCCAATTAACTGCTCTGCCTGAGCAGTGACGTGCACTTAAAAACCCTCGTTCGTTCCCACAACTCACTGCTTGTTGTGAATTCGGTCAACCACCCGTTTGCCAATCCTCGAGCTCCCGTCTCTCAGCTGAACCCACTCCCACTCACAAACACACAGGATCCTCAATCGGCGACCGATCCGCACTCTTGCAGGAAGCGGGCAGCTTCGAGAGACAGCAACAATAAGCAGAATATTGCTGCTTTCGTCCATTATCCTCCATTTGTCACATCTCAGCCCTTCTCTTATCAGCAGATCCCAGGAGGACCAGAGGAGATGGCGCGTTCCGGGATGGCCGCACCAGCGCACACCTCGGTCGCAGCCAAGGCCATCGCAGAGCACGAGAGGCAGACGCCTCCATGGTCTCATCACGCCGGCCCGAACGACGCGCCGAGCCTCGGCGATATCGCGGCGGCAGCGGTCGCGGAACTCGCGGCATCCAAGGCGAGCCAGGACCAGCGCGTCATCCCCAGCACCCAGACGGTGACGCCCTCTCCGTCCACCCGCACCAGCCCCATAAGGGAGCAGCAGGATCAGCAGACCGAGCAGCAGACACAATCAGAGGTAAGTAAGCATGAGTCCTTTCCTCGACCCGTCTTCTGACGAGACTCGGTGCCACGAGTGCGGCGAGGACGAGATCAAACGCCCCCTCACCTGCACTAGAGATGGTTGAACGCGTAGAGCATCGCTAACGGGATGGGTTGCAAGACTTGCCGTGAGAAGCATGTAACTTCTACGGTGCTCCCAGTCGGCCACAAGGATCCCAAGGGGACCCGGCGGAAGGTCGCGCGGTACAAGATGAAGCTGGGCCGCGACCGGAACGTCGCGGAGATGGGCAATTATTACGGCCCCTGTGCTGGCGCGAAGGACTGCATCACTGTCGGCGGGAAGCTTCCGAGCTCCCTCGAAGCTGCTGCTGGCGAGGATGACGATGGTGTCGACCTCGAGCATTGCCCCGGCTCCGACGACGTGGCCATGAGCGACGCGCCCGAGGATGAGACCTCAGAAGGCGAGCAGGAAGGCGAGCAGGCTTTCGATGACGACAGCGATTATGTTCCCGACGCTGGCGATGTGGGCTGGGACGCTGGCGTCGCCGAGGCCAGCACCGCCGTCGACACCCGCCCGCCGTCGCGCAGTTCCAGGCGCTTCACCTCGATCACCGCGATCGATGACGCGTCCTCGCGCGCGAACAGCCAGGCCCCTGTGCAGGTCCCCGAGCAGCCGCCGCCGCCGCCACCACCACGTGCCAATTCCCTTGAGGTGCCAAGGTATGTTCTCCCTGACATCAAGTTCGGGCCCATTGACCCGCCGATCATTGCTTTACTAACGCCGTTACAGTCAACCCTCAAACCCCTGCCCTGTCCAAACGCGGCCGGGCACAATAGCTCCCGCCACGCCCCAATCTCGGAAGTGGCAGCGATCGCCCGAGGACCAGCAGCCTCAGCTGCAACCGCGACCTTTTTACAGGAGCCCTTCGGACGAGGGCAGCTGCCACGCGCCCATCAGCCTTACCACGGCCAAGACTCCTGCGGCCTCTCCAGAGCCGGCGCCGCCCGACCGCGTCGTCTCCTCTAGCCCCCAGCAGGTTCAAATGAAGGGGCACTCTGCCTCTCCTGCTTCACAGCTCAGCAGCATTCTGGCCGTGCCCGCGGCGCTGGCGCTGCAGCAGACACAGTCGGGCAACAGCAGCGGCCGTCATCACCATCATCCTTCCCAGCAGCAGCATGTGGAGCACAAGTACCCGCATCGTCAGCATCCGCCACCACCTGCCCACCTGCTGCCACCTAGCCAGCGGCCGCTACCTCCTCAACAGCCACTACCTGACCCGCAGGTACCACCTACCCAGCAGCAACCAGCACCTCCCCAGCAGCCACCGCCTCTCCAGCATGAACCGCACTGCCCCTACTACTCAGCTCATCAGGAGCAGTTGCAAAGCCACTACAGCAGCCACAACCCATACGCGCTGGCAGCGTACTATGCCTCGGCTGCTACTGCTATCAACCACCAGGTCCACCTGCACAATCACCCTCAATCTCAACCCCAGCAACAGCCACACCTCCAGCACCAGCCTCAGCCCCAGCCGCATTTCCACCGGCAGCTGCACCTCCAACAACAGCAAAAGCAGCAGCACCAGCATCGGCTGCACCAGCAGCTGCACCCTCAGCAGCAGCAACAGCAACCCCAACCTCAGCCCCATCAGCGCCTCCAGCAGCAGCCCGAGCAGCCGCACCCACAGCAGCAGCCCCAGCCCAAGCCCCAGCAGCAACATCACGGCCCCGCCCCCCGTCGTCAAGTGCGTAACCTGGCGCCGGCGCACCGGCCGCGGCCGCCCCCTCGTTATCGGGCCCGCACGCCACCACTCGTTCGTCCTGATAGCGGCGTCCGGCTGCCCAGCTTCGCGCAGCTGACCGAGGGCATCCCCATGACCCCTTACCCGCAGTCTGCGCCCAAGCCCATGATGCCGCAGAGGGGCCCGCGACCTCAGGAGTCTTGGTACCATCCGTACTCGCGGCCAGCCTAAAGCTGACGGTTCCCTTTTCTGTCGTCTCCGACAAAGCAGACCAGACGCAGAAGCCTAATGAACGGATTTCTTTGTAGTGGTATATCTCCCCCACACCTCGCGGTGACATGATTCCTACACATAGCATTGCATCGATTCCATCATTGTCATCCCCTCATAGATGGCGTTTTCGTTTATTTCTCCCCATTACCTTTGCAGTACTTGTGTCCGTCTTCCTGTACACGAGTCCTGCTGCCAATACCATGATTGTGACCCCCGTATACACGGCGTCGTTCATTCTTCCCTATACTATTCCCAAAATTTATGCATATACATAAACTCCTTCACAGGCCTCTGTTTCCTTGTATTTTTTTTGGCCTTTTTACGAGCAGCAGAGTCATTATCGAGGGCATTCTTTATTCTCCTCAATTCGTCAGACACCCAAACGTGGATTGTTAGTATTACTTTTCTCCATTATTAATAGCGTGACTGTTGGATTATTATTCCAGCACTAGACCGGCGCATGCATTCAAGGGATCTGGAAGCTTGGAAAGCTTGGAGGCCTAAGCCCTTTAGGGGGATCAGCCGTGCATGCGCAGAAAAGAAAAAGTTGCCAGTGTTGGATTAGTATTCCAGCACTATTCCGGCGCATGCACTCGAGGGATCTGGAAGCCTGGAAGGCTTGGGAGGCCCGGGCCCTCCGGGGCCCATAGGGCCCACGGGGCCCACAAGGCCCCGTGACCTGGAGGGCCAAGCCCTGATTGGCAATGTATATAAGGGGCTTGGTTGCCCTCCCTCTCTAGCAGATAGATCCCTTTCCTCTTCACGCGCACAATAGAGGATCCAACCAACCAGTAGGATCCGTGTTCGTCACTCTTGGGAGATCTCCGTGCCCGGCCCCCATTGGGGCCAACAGGAGTACCACTCCTACCAACAGTGACAGCTCGGCCGCAAAAGTGTTGAGATGATCGCCTATGTATTTCACGACGAGTGTGAGAACGGTGATGTTGATGCTTTCTTTTTTGTGATGATTATCTGTAAAGCTGAGCCTCCGGGCCGCCTAAGGGCCTGTCCTAGACTAACGGTTTTTTGGTTTTTTGGTTTTTTGCTAAATTTTTTCTAAAGATTGAAAGCTCTGCATTAAAAAGGAAGCATATGAAAAGGATTTGTATTATTTAAAACCGCATCCACCTTAATTTGTTTTTGCTATCCTGCCTTTGGTGTTAATATATTTTAGAAAAAAGTTGAGCAAAAAACCAAAAAACCGAAAAACCGTTAGTCTAGGACAGGCCCTAAAGTTTCCAGCTGGCATCCTCCCCTGTCGGCCGCGAAGCCAAATCCCTGCTTGCCAAACTCGAAATTAGCCAATATCACCCTGCAAGCCCGTCAGCACATCTTCCTGGCTAGCGCAGTCGAGCTGACAGCAGCCGAGGCGGGGACATCCGCTGGCGTTCAGCAGCTGCACATATGGGTTCAAATGCCGAGCGGTGTGGCGTGGGGCGTGGAATACTTCGCAGGGATAGACGGATCTGGGCCGACCGATATGCTGCACTGAAGTGAGAATAAGTGCGCAGCACAAAGGAAAAAAAAAAAAGTCGATGATGGAGCTGCACGCGGTGCCAACGATTGAGACTCTCGGGAGCACGGGCTTGTCGGCACCAATGCCGGGACGGGATTAGGGACATCAAGGCTAGGTAGGGCTGGTGCAATGCGGGGAAGTAGGGTAGACTGGTCGTCGAGCTAGCCAAGTTCGTGCAAAGGCACCTGGGGAAGAGGCCGAGCGTCGCGACGATGCAGTTCGCAAGCTCGGTGGTTTTCTTTTCTCTTCGTTGGTTTCTCGTGTCACGCCGCTCACTTTGCAGAAATTCCCGGCCATGTCCTCGCTTCCATGGCTAGATTTCGATTCACGAATGGTCTCCTGTCAGCGCCAAAAACCGCTGGCCGCCCCTCTGATGTATCTCAGTAGGTAACCACTTCAGATCTAGATTGTGTGGTCGGGGTGTTTACCCTGAGGCATTGGGCACGGAGAATTTGTTGTGACATGGTGACGGGCACGCCCATGCCATGACAGAAGGCTGCCCACCTATCCGGATTCTGGGGATAAAGAGGTGCCTCTTCAAGTTACATACTTATGGAGAGAAACATGCTTGTACAGACGTGAAGACAGCTAGCAAATGAAAAAAAGGACATGTGAAAGTAATGTTGAGTTATTAATCAATGTTCGAGGGGTTTGAAGTAGGAGCCTGGACTGGCAGTTGTGGTTGGAAAGCAGGCCTGATGCTCGGTTGCATTTAAACCACCCCTTCAAAGTGTGAGTTCGTATATCTAATTACCTCATCTCCTGCTGAGCAGGCGTCTGTGTTGCCGCTCAAAGGAGCACGAGAACAACGGGGTGCGTGGCAGAGAGGTATCGCGGCCTAAGCGGCTCAGTTATCGGAAGAATGAAAAGCCCGCGCGACAACGAGAAGTGGCCAGAACGGATGACAATGGCTATGTTTTCCACGTCAGCCGGGCTAAAAATTGTCGGCTTGGGCAGTGTATGCTGCTGCCGTTGTAGGATTCTGGACAGACACGTCGATATCAAGCGCCGGATCCCTCGGGTTAAAAATGGGGGAAGGAGGCGGCGGCTGGCGCTGATCTGCCCATCGTCGGGGCTGTGGTTTGCTCCGGGAGTCCGGACTCAGCCTGTGTGCTGCACAGGCAGATAGGTGGGAGCACCTCACTATCAGAACGTATTTCCATGCGGGTTCCGGACCCGAGATTTATCATCTGCTAGCCATGTGTGATGTCGATATGCGCAAATACCGCGCCGCTTTATTCCCGCAGTTGCCGCGACAATCCTCCAGGTTTTGGGGGCGTGGTCCCCCCACGAGGGGACATGGAGCGTAATCATTTAACTGCCGACAAAGTGGCTTGTAGGACCCGTTGGGAGCAAAACCGCCCGATGCGCAAACCACCTTTTGCATGCCGTTGGGGGCCGCCGTTTTGGGGGCCAGGCCGGAACGGCGATTTGGGCAGCAAATCACCAATGCGAGCGCTGCCTTGGCTGCGGAGAAATGCCGAGGATGGAACCACAGGCTACGTCCTCCTGCCAAAGCCACACACAGGGCCCATCCTCGTGGATTTTGGACGGGCGACGCTCACCGGGCGATGTAAATCCACGTGTTGTCAAGGATACGAAGTCCGATGTGTTTACGGTACACGAACACGCTAAGAGGGTCCTTCGCATTTAGGCTATCGATTTTCCTTCCCGAATCGACGGCTACGCCCCTTTTCCCGTGCTTCTGGGGGATTATCGAGGGGAAGCAACGCGGGTCAGCCTGCGCCTCCAGAAAAGTCAGCGGCTCCCTCTCGCCTCGGCTCGTTGGTTTTTGCCGCCAATCTCATCTCATCGCCCCCTGCCTATCCTTCTCCATTCGGAGAACTCGTTTACACCAACTTCGACTGCTCTCTGCATCGAAGAGCCGCGCGTGTGGATACATCGAGACCGCCACCCACACCCAAACTCGCGTTTGCACACACACACACACGCAACACACAACAATCAACGGCCAACCCCTAGCCCTCACGTGTCAACCTTGGCAGGGCATCCAAGGCCGTTTTTGGGCTGCTTAGCCACAAAGAAACGCGAGAGAGAGAGAGATAATCATCACATCACATCCACTTCTTGGACCCTTTGTCACATCCAAATTCCATCGGGCAGCGTGATATACAAGCAGAGCCATTAGCATGCTGATATGCCTCTCCACGCGGCTTCTCTTCCCGGGAACGTAGGAGACAATGGACGCCCCGGTGTAACCTCGTAAACACGCGGAGGAAGCGCATCGCCTCATCGCCAACACACATTCCAAGGCCCGAAATAGCAGCCGGTGGGCATACACAAAGTTGAACGGGGCGGGTGGGTGGCCTGCCGAGAATCATGCTTATTAGCAGTGGTGGAACGTTTGCACCAGCGTGGTTGATAAAGGAGATGCGGCGCATTCCAGGCTCCTTGCCGCCTTCTTTTGGGAGCAGGCACCTTGAGTTACCACCTTGCCTGGAGAAGGATCAAGACATCCCTCGCCTTGATATAAATCCGAGCGGCTCGTATCGCTAAAACACAACAAGGTTCTGCAGGTCTCCCCGCTCCCGAGAACTATCCTCCAACCCTTGTCTGCCTACTATCTTTCCTGTAACTACCTTATTTCCATGCTTATTCTGGAGATGCCCAAGTGCACTTGAAACGATGCACTCGATATATATCTTCGTGTTCGCTGCTCTATCGGTGGTCTATCTCCGTCACTACCTGAGGGCAAGGAGGGCAAGCAAGGTGCGCGGCCAAGCCACCCGCCTCTGTTCACAGAACAAAGCATCTAATAGAATGTCATCACGCCTACTAGTCACTTCAGAAGCTGGCCGCGGAGAATGGATGTGCACCTGCGCCGTACCTTGAGGGGTAAGTGGACTTAAAAGCACCCATATCACACTCATGTGCTGACACATCCACGAGCAACAGCAACCATTGCCACTGGGGCCTCGACCGCCTCCGCCAATGGATCCAAGCCGACTCCCAGCACCGGCTGCTGCAGCTCATCCTGCTCCACATACGCCGGTCCGGCTGGACCATCCAGCAGAGGTTCCTGAACAAGACCATCTTCGTCACCGTCGACCCTGCCAACCTCGAGGCCGTGTTAAACTCCAAGGCCGGCGGTATGTGATACGCGCCCACCCGTCTTGCTCTACGCTGGCAAAGCCCCTGTTCCTATTTCTAACCCATAACCCCCCACCCAGACTACTCCGTCAGCCCCCGCCACGCCGTCGCCTCCCCACTCTTCGGCGACGGCGTCTTCACCCTCGACGGCGAGGCCTGGCGCCGCTCGCGCGCCATGATCCGCCCGCATCTGGCCCACAGCCACTACGAGGATCTGTCCCTCATGAGGCAGCCCGTCGACGGCCTGCTCGCCGCCATGGCCCAGTCGGCCAACACCAACACAAACATGGTGGTAGACCTCCAGCCCCTCTTCTTCGGCCTCACCCTCGACGTAACCGCCTCCCTGCTGCTAGGCGAGTCGATACGCTCCCTCGCATCCAGCAAGGACGGCCCCGAGCGCGCCTTCGCCAACTCGCTCGACCTGGGCCTCGACTTCCTGGCCCGCCGCTTCCGCCTGACGGACCTGTACTGGCTGGTCGGCGGGCGCGCGTGGCGGCGCGCGTGCGCGTCAGTGCACTCCTTTGTCGACGCCGTCATCGACCGGAACCTGGCGGCCGGCGGCGAGAAGAAGTCGTCATTCCCCAGCAGGGTAGCCGAGGCCTGTCCCGACCGCGAGGCACTGCGCGGGCAGATCGTCAACGTCATGGGCGCTGGGCGCGACACGACGGCCTGTCTTCTTTCGTGGGCGTTGTGAGTACCTGCCTCCGGGAACGATGAACCATGGAGGCCAACGTGGACACGTCCCATGGGTTTCTGTTTGCTGACAAGAACTTCACCTCCCACAGCTTCATCCTGATCCGCCACCCCGACGCCCTCTCCAAACTCCGGTCCGAAATCGCCAACACCCGCACCCCACCTACCTCCCTCCGGCGCAGCGACCTCAAGAACATGAAGTACCTCCAGGCCGTCATGAAGGAAGTCCTCCGCCTCTACCCCTCGGCCCCCATCAACGGCCGCACCGCCACGCGCGACACCGTCCTGCCCACGGGCGGCGGGCTCAACCGGAGGCAGCCGGTCCTGGTGCCCGCGGGGTCCATCGTCACCTTCAACGTCTACGCCCTGCACCGCCGCGCAGACCTGTACGGCATGGACGCCGAGGTGTTCCGGCCCGAGCGCTGGGAGGAGGGCGGCGGCGACGACGACGACGACGACGCCAACAGGATGCCCCTGTTCAGGGACAGCTTGACGCGCAACTACGGGTACCTGCCGTTCGGTGGCGGGCCTCGCGTTTGTATCGGAAGTACGTTTTTCCTTTTCTTTCTCGGCCCCCAGTGACTTCTCGGACCATCCGAAGCGCATGCGGTAGCTAACGTGGTGTTGTTGGGCTACTTCACAGTGGACTTCGCCCTCACCGAGGCCGCGTACGCCATCGTTCGCATCCTGGACAGGTTCCCCGTCATCGCGCTCCCGGAGGGTGAGAAGGTCGAGCCCCTGGGCTTGGAGAAGCGTAAGCGTCCCCGAAAAGATCCTCATCATTGTCGGATCGTCAGGCTGACCATGCGTTGGAATTGCGACAGAAACCGTGGCTCTGATGCTGAGAATCACCGATGGGTGCAATGTCCGGTTAGGTTGAGTAGTGGACAGGAAAGAATGACGAGGAATGTTTTTCTAATATTTGATTGGGGCTGAGCACGACCCCCATCCCTTTTCGTTTGCGCGTCATCATCATAGACGGAGCCCACCCGCCCAAGCCATGCCCAACACACCAACGCCTACACTCCTCTTTCCGATGTACAAAACTCCTATTCACAGCAATTCTATAAGCTTAACACGAATTCCACGCGGCTCATGCCGCTTGCCTGAAGAAGCCTCTCCATGCCCAGCTCCCCTTAGCAAACGGTTCCAAGTTTGGATGCAGGCCTTCGACTGCTACACACAAAATACTACAAACGTAAACAGACATCAGTCAGCACCTTGCCTAGGACAAGGGAGTGGCTGCTGGGTTCTTGGGTACCCTAACATTGTAATGCTGCCGTAGAAGAGGATGGTGAAGAGATGGACAGTACGCAAGATCCAACAGCTAGGCGCCATCTCCGAACCAACTTTGTCGGCCGCTTGACGGTAGACAGAGCCGGTCACAGGGGAGAATCTTCTAGAATGTATGCAGCGCACAAAGATGGGAGTTATTGAAGATAACCATGAACACAACGATACAGTGAATAAAGAGGCGATGGTGCCCCAGCGGCTGTGTTGACAGGAGCGGATTGCACTGTCGATTTAGAAGGCGACATTGTTATGCAGGGCGCGATGATAGCGATTAATCATGCAAAGTAACTCTTCCAGAGCACTCCTTCAAGGTCCTCGAGTTGCTCGGCGGTAAAGTACTACAAAGATAGAATCTTGTTAGCAGCCAAATACAGAAGTGGTCCGTTACCAAGAAAAAACTCAAACAAAAAGCTTACCTTCTGGTCCACGGACCAGCTATCCTGCCTTGTCTTCTTGAACTCGGCCAGAATCGACTTGGTCGCCTTGCCGACCACGCCCGGGTCGCTGGCCGCGCTGCGCGCCAGCAGCGCCAGAACTTCGGGCATCCACTTTGGCGGTGGGGTCAAGTAGGGGAATGCCTCGATGAGCGCGCCCAGCCCCATGATGGCCGCGTGCCTGGCCCTAATCTGGGCTTGTATGTCGACCGGCGTCTCGGCTCCGCCGCCCGCCGCCTTCATCCGGAGCATCTTGGACTTGGGCATGGGACTGCGCCGCAGCTGGTCCTCGAACCGGGTCTTCAGCGAGTGGATGATGGGCTCGCGGATTATGTGTGGCGAGCAGCGGATCATGCCAGCAAGTGTTGCGCTCGCACAGTCGCGGACCTCGAGCTGCACGTCGGCCAGCATGTCGCCCACGGCGTCAAATAGCAGCTGCCGCTGGGGCGCCGCCATCAGGAAGAGCCGTCGGAAGTAGATGACCTGCATATTCACCAGCGCGCGGAGCCGTTGGTGCCACGACGCTGACGACTTACCAACACGAACAAGTGCCTGGATGAATGCATCATCTTCGCCTGCTCTCAGCGGGATGTTGGGGAGGTGTCGATAGACGTGGTATGCCAGCCGCATAAGCTCTGGGTCCTCCTTGACGTCCATCATGTGTAGCAACTGCTCGATGAAAGGCTCCGGGAAGAAGCGAGCCAGCTGTGTGCACTCTTGCGAACTGAGCATGCCGTCGAGCCAGGTCAGCACCGTCTTCGAGCCCGAGGTGTAGCTCGACGGTGTCTGCTGGCCTGGGGCGCGTTCGTGCCGCCATATCTCCAACCGCTCAAAGACCTCCGTGACGGTGGCCGTGAACTCACTGTCGGGCTGGTAGGGGCGCACGCCAACCGACGAGTCCGCCTTGTTCTGACGGAGCAGGGTGGCGACGTTGGGGAACGACTCGTGGTATCTGCTGCGGTAGATGGCCGAGATGACTCGCCCCATGGCCTCGCGGACCGTCTTGTAAGGATGGTCAATGTGCTTCAGGAAATTGTCGAGAATGGGCTGCGAGTGGCGGAAATGCCAACCCGATGTGCTGATCAGCAACTCCAGCAGCTGGACCTTGGACGACTCTTTGAAGGCCGCATTCGAGTTCATATCCAGCCTGAACGAGCTCATGCTCTCCATGACCTCGTGGAACTTGCGCGGGTCCTTGGCGTCGGCAATGACATGCAAACATGTCATCCAGTAGTGAAGGCTATCAGGCGTGAGGTCGTCCTCGAGAATCTTCAGTAGGAGCGGTCCAGCGTACGCCCAGACCTTCTCGCGCACCTCAACCGTCTCCTCACAGCTGCCTGAGAGGAGAGCTCCCAGAATCTCTGCTGTGGCGCGATGCTGGTGCTTGTCGCTGCCGTCACCGTAGATATCTTTGATCAGATCTCCAATGTCTTCCAGCTTGGCCTCCGTGAGGCCATAGTTCATCAGATCGAACACATGGATCAGCAGGATAACGTTGTGCATCCGGAAGCGGTCGTTGAGCGTATCACGCGGCTCCTGCTTCGCATACTCAAAGTATTGCCTGAACCAGTCCTTGGTCAGCAGCTTGCCGACCTGCTCGCGCTTCTGCTTCTCCAAGTCGTCGTAGCCTTCAAAGGCCACGGGGTCAGCCGACGTCGCCCGCAGCTGCTTTCCCCACACGAGCCAGCCCGGGTGGTCCTGATCCACGAAGTACTGGGCCTTGTCAGGCTTGGTGAAGTTGTCCAGGAACCGCTCTGTCCAAGAGGGGTCATCTTGGGGCACGTCTACCACTACTGAGTTGAGCTCGTTGACATCCTCAGTCAAGTAGTTGCGGAAATCGTGACCGTACCACGCTCGCATCTCAATAGTAGTGAACAGCGATGTGAATATGGCCTGGTAGGTGCCGCGGAGACCAGGATGTGGGTCGTTCGTGCCCTTGGCAATGAGATCAATGAATTCCGAGGGCGCCAGCGTTGCGAACCGGGTGCACAAGTTCGAGGCAAGATAGATGCACCGTATCGCCACGTTCCAATGGCTGTTCTTTGCCATCTCGGTAAGCTCCAGGCCGAAAGAGCTCCTCTTGGCCTCAACCTTATTCCGGCGGTCGACAATGACTTTGTGCCGAGCACGTATCTGTTCCGTGCAGTCCTCGCTCGGCTTGATGATGTCTACAACCGTGTTGTCCTTGATGACTGTGTGCTCCCCCACACGACAGCACTCGATGACGGCGGACAATGAGTTTCCGCTGAGGTGCTGAATCGAGGTCTTGTCCACCTTGGCCGTTTCAATGTACATCCTCATGAAATCGGCTGCAAACCGCCAGTCTCGCATCATCGTCTTCAACAGGCTTGTAAAGAGCAGCGTGTATAGGGAGCCCTTAATGCGGTCGTGGTTCACGTCGTCTAGCGCTTTTCGGAACGCCTTGAGCAGGGCAGGTATCACCAGGGGCTTGCCTCCAAGCAGTACCTTGAGCGAGGAGTCCTGCGCACCCTGGGCCACCCTGCGGACGTCGGCGTACTGGGATGTGCACGACTCGGCAAGATCGAGAAGGAGCTGCTTGTCCAGCTCGCTCTTCTGTCGGTATGAGGCATTGTACTTGACGCGCTGTAGCTGGTATGCGTCCGCTCGTTTGACGAGTAGAGGCCGAGGGTACACCTTGCGAAGGCCGCTGACCTTGAACGGGGATATGTCTGCCTTGTAGAGACGCACCAAGCGTTCTAGAGGATGGGCCGAGCGCTCGATGCCAACGTCGGTGATCCATGTGCGGAACGCGGCGTAAAGGGCTGTAAAGCATGGCACGTCGTCTTCTTCATGTGTGGAGAGAAACGTGTGCGTCTTGGACAGTGCGCGACCAACGTCCTCTCTTATTTCGTGGATGTGGTCGTACAGCTCGCTGTCCCGTTCGAGGAGATAGCCGGCGGGATAGACGTACCGCTTCTTCAGCTCGTCGTCGTCAGTAACCTCTGCGAACTCGTCGTCGTCGTCCGCACCCTCCTCGGAGCCATCCCCATTGTCATCCATAGCCACGTCGCCTTCGGCATCTTGCGATCCACCGCCATCGCCGTTGACTTGGCCATTCGCCCGGCCTGCCCCACTCTTAGGGTCGAACAGTGCCGAGACGCCCGAGATGACCAGGCGGATTTGGGACAATGCTCGAACTATCTCATCGCTCCACTCCTTGTTTTTACCCTTCCGGGACACGGGTGGCTCGTCGCTCATAAGGGCCTCCAGCTTCTTCGCGGCCGCGTGGGCTTGCGACTCGAACAACTCGACGGCGAACTGGATCTCCTCCCGTGATGGGCGGTGCCAGTTGATTGTAAGCTCCGATGGCGATGTCGTGGTGCCCCAGTCCTCCACTCCGAGACCGCGGGTGATTGTCTCAGGCTCATACAACGCGTTGTCGATAGTATACGTGTGGGTGAGGTTAAGTAGCAGGTGATGGACGTAGTTGGATATGTGGATCGTTGGCAGGCCGCGGCACTTTTCCTGCATGTATTCCGCGATGCCCATGAGATCCTCCTTGTACTTGAGCACCTCGGCGCCGACGTGGACGACGCACATGCTAAGCATGCTAACGTGCCACACCAGCGCCCGGTCCCGAGGCAGCACATCCGTGCCGCTACTACGGTCTGACGCTGCGCCGTTGTAGTCGATTTCGTTTCGGATGTTGGCGATGAGCATGGGAATGAACACCTTGAGCGTCTTCCCCGGGTTGACTTTGCAGAGAGCGTTGCAGATCCAGGCCATGGCGTCGCGGGCTTGATGGACGACGTGGGAGGAAACAAAGTTGCTCAACTTCTCCAGTGCGATGTCGAACAGCTCTGGCGAGAGGGATGCAAAGAGCGGGGTCAGCGCCGCGGGCAGAGTGTTGATCACATTGTCTTCGGGCGACCCAGATCGCAGGTGCGACGAATCAGGCAAGTTCTCGAGCAGGGTAAACACCTTGCCGAGGAGTGCGATGATGAACTCCCCGAAGCCTGCCGTAGACGAGCGCACAATGTTGGCCTCCATCTCGTCGGTGAGCTCCTCGTCGTAGTTGATCTTGACGTCCTGGCCCTCGACTTCCATCCGCTCCATCTCGCCCTGCACCCATTCCATAGCGAGCGAGGTATCATGGATCTCGTCGTGCTCCTTGACCAGCGACACAAACGGTATGCTGTAGGCAACGCTCTGGAAGAAGTTCAAGGTGTACTGCGTCTTGCCTAAGTCGTTGGCGTCGATGCCTGGGAGGGCAAGGGCCAAAAGCGCAGTTAGGTGGCATCGGAAGCCCCTTTGCTGGGACATGATGTTGGCGATCATCTGCAGGCCGCAGAGACTCGCCGTCGTCCGGTGCACCTCGACAAGCCCCTGTAAGCTAGGGTAAAAGCGCTGGAGGGCCCCTGGCAATATCAGGTCAGGCTGCAGGTAGGCCAGGCCCTGCAAGGTCGAGTAGTAATAGTTGGCCACCTTGGAGCTCTTGGCGAACAAGCCCATGAATGTGACCTCTCTCAGGGCGAGAACGAACCGCTTCTTCAGCTCGGCGTTGATCTTGCGCTCGGCTACGATGTCCAGCTCGCCGCTCTGCTCCCTATTACAGCGCGACACAAAGATATCGGTGAGATAGTATGTCAGCTGGGCCAGAAACTGGGCCCATGAGCCATGATTGGAGGGGTGGAAGAAGGTATCGATCGACTCCAACAGCCCCTCCAGGCTCAACAGGATGGAACTGTCCTTGTCCAGACATTGGGGCGACAACGAATGCACTATCCAACGAGCAATCATGTAGGGTACGGGATACTTCTTCCTGTCTTTTTCCAAGAATGCAGCCAGGCCGGCCGAGTAGTCGAGCGATGTGTAGGGGGAGTTGGCCTGTCCGACGGGGATCTCCGTCAACCGCAGAATGGCCGTGAAGATGATGTCTGACTGGTCCTTGGTGAAGATGCCGTGCTCGGTAAAGGGCACGTCCCGATACCCGAGATAGTCCCGTGCCATGCGCGAGAAGACATCGATAAAGCATGTGTCGAAGTTCTTGGATCTGTTCATCAGGGACCATAGATGGAAGAAGGTCGGCAGAAAGTCAGAGGGTTGTGCAAGCTCCTCGGTTGGCGGCGCTGGAGACGTGGGCAACATCGTGGTGATGAGTCCGAGCACAATGTACGAGTTTGTGGCGTCCGATGTGCTGAAGAAGGGCAGGAACTCCTCGAGCATATCCCGCCTCGCCTTTGGGTCGAAGTACAGCTGCGCATGCAAACAGAGTCGCAAGAGATGCTTCTGCGTCCTGCGTCGACGGCCTTGGTGCGCGGCACATTCCGACGGTAGCACCAGCGCCTTGATCTCGTGCCAGAGCGGACGCCAGTCGAGGACGAGGTCGTCAAGGGGCTTGAGGTAATGCTTTCTCCTGTGCGAACAAGCGTGGGAGTATCAGTACCACGTGTCGCCTGTCGAATCAAAGCGCGAGCGCAGGGTTCTGGAGAGACTGACCTTGTCAATGTGACCAGCATCTTGGTGAAGCGGTCCGCCGTGTTGGATTCGAGGCCAGGGGCCAGGGAGAGATGGTAGTAGACTTGGACGAGCTTGGCTCGGAGTTCGCGGGTCATCTCGAATTTGAGGTTGAGCCATCCCTGGAGTTCCCTCGTCCAGTGGAGGGCGCCTGGCGCAAAGTCTTCGGCCATGATAGACACGTATAGGTTCTTCAGAATGCCCAACAGCGCCTCGTCGCGCTTGCTCTCATCTTCCACCTGGTATGGCAGCAGCCTGTGGTATGCGAACGTTCTCGGACGGTACCTCTTCCGGTCGTTTTCGTCAGGCGTCTTGGTCACGGTCAGGCCGGGCGAAGTGGCTCTTGAGATGGCGTCGGCAGACATGAAGGGGCCGCCGCCGAGAAAGTGTATAGCCGCAGCGCCGGCGGCGCCCGCCATTCCCACCGCCGTCGCGGAGTGCGACTCTAGTGCCTCGTCCATCTTTCAGCACTCGCAAGCAGCCCACTGGGGAAGAGGTGCCGGGGGTCGAGGGAATTGGATTGGGGCAGCGAGGCGGAGTGGGTGAGGGTCGACGCAGCAGAGCACCGTCCAAGGTCAAGGAGAGGGGCGCGCAGCCAGGCGGCGTGGATTTGAGCGGCACAACCAAGCGGTTGTGGTCGTGTTAAGATGCTGATATCAAATGATGGCAAAGTCAGATTCAGCCGGTGACATGTCGCCTCGTCGACTCGAGGTTTCGCCTGGAGGTGGGTCGGTGCGGGCTCGAGGTCGTGAGGGGATGACGTTTGTCAGGTCCGCTGGAGCTGCGAGGGAAGAAAAGTGACTTGTCAGCAACCCTGCGGATTAGGGAGGAGTCCAGCTAGAAGACCCGGTCGGGAGCAAACGGCAAACGGGCGCAGGCAAGACCGCGATGGCTAGGTCGCACATGGGAACAGGGTTCGGCAGACGAGGAATGGGGTGGGACGACGCGATTGGGGTGAAGCAGCCGAGACGTGGTCGCATCCATGGCTTGTCTTCGCCGCAGCGGAGGTCGAGGTACCTTTGGCGTCATGCGGTCCCAGCCTTGGGTGACAGTGACAGGGTTGGGCAGCACAGCGGGTGGTGTGTCTGTGTGCCCGCGCGGAGGTGGCCGGTGTTGGCGGCGGAAGCAGACGCTGTGCAGAGTCAGGGCCAGGGGAGGTTGGAGGGGAAAGCTGAGCTGCAGCCTTGCGAGTAACGCGAGGTTGGCAGGCTCTGGTGGCGGCAGGTCGGGACTCGCTGCCCACCCAGCCGTGGAAGCTCGCGGCGGGGCCAAGCAAGGCGGCAGCGCGCGTGCGTGTGCGTGCGCCGCGGGAGACCCTCACTCCCTGTCGAGGCCGTGCTGGACTCCGCAAGGAAGGGTAACGATGCGCGCTTGCTCCACCCACAAACGGGCAGATGTCGCAAAATGTCGACAAGGCGGCGATCAGATAACGTCAAATGCTGCCGCTAGGTAGGCCGGCCGGTCTGCAATCAATCGGGCACCAGACTGCGCAGGTTGTTGCGCAAGTGGCGGCTAAACCCCTCAACCCAGCACAGTGGGCGCTCAGCTTGCCTTCGTGTGCACGCCAGGGCAGGAGCACAGTAAACCTGGTGGCCAGATGCACTCAGCTTTCGGCAATGGATCTGGTGGGCAGGAACGAATCTCGGGCCCGTGGTGCAGTAGCTCCTGCCGCTGCTGTTGGCTGAGCAGGGTGGTCAGAGCTTCTTCGGACCCACGCGAAATGCCACCAACTTCAATTCGGGTCGTACGGGGCGCAGTCTTTTTGGGCCTGGTACGTCCGCGAGCCACCACAAAGATGGGTGCTTCAGACAGCACCTCACCCGACAGTTCCCTTGGCGCGCAATGCGTCGATGCTCCAGCCTGCCGGTTGGCGTGTGGCTTGCGTGGAGATCGGGCTTTGGAGGGGTAGGAGGGCGAGAACGGCGCGAGACAAGTGCGGCGAGGGGCTACATCGAGGGGAGCTCAACTCGACTGTTGTCAGGTCTAATGCCGGGATTTAAGTGTCGTCAGTAGAACCACACACCACACAAGGCACCAGCTCGATTACGTTTAGGGCGGCACGCGACGCAGACATCGCCAACCTCGACCCCCATCAGCCACTCGCTTCCATCCCATTCCTCGAGGTTCATCTGGCCGTCACCCCATTGTCTCACAAGCTGGCAGTTCCTCCTGGGGGGGATCCCGGCACTTAGCGAGCTCACTAACGGAAACCTCGGGCCGGGAAACGATTGTGACTGGCCTCCAGGCTCCAAGGACGCGACGCCTCCTTGTTTTTCTCGCCTTTCGTCCGTCCATTATTACCTCCGGTGTCTTATTTCACGCCGATGACTCCGGGCAGGTCCAACCCAAAAAGCCCCAACTTTCGTCCCCGGCGCGGCCAAAGAAAGGTGTTCAGAGACACTCGCCTCTCAACTATCACGTGCCTGTACCCGTAGCTCCAAGCCACTCAGCACGTGTTTCCAGAGCGCGAACTGCCCGCTTGGACCCGCCAGAGCCGCAGCCATCTTTTCTCAACGACACCTCGACGCATATCACTTTGCGCTTGCTTCCGTTACCATTTCCCATTTCCGATAACGGAAATTTGACGTGGCGGTCACCTTTACCCCAACACTTACCAGAACAACCCGCGGCCCTCCGTGAAAAGACGTCGATATCCCTGGGGAACAGGACCCTTCGTTTTTTCACCACCCCGCTCGCCAGAAATGCCTTCCTGGTTGTAGCATGCCTCGTCTCTGTATAGCCGCTAGCGTCAGACACTCTTCTGTCGCTGCCCTTTCCTAGCGAAAAACACTCTCTCTCGCGCCGCTGCTCTCCCACCAGGCTTCTTGCCGCCCATCCTTGGCGACCACGACGAACCCGCAAGCCCTCTGCGATGCCATTGGGTTCCTTTCCTTGGCCGCTTTCTCTTGGCTACCATCACCTCAGATTTCCTCACACGGCGGGCCCTCGCCGCAAAACCCTAGGGGTTACTCTGCCGAACGAAACGCAGACACTAACTAGGCCTCCGTAATCATGGGTGCCAAGGTGCGCAAGCGATTTCGCAGGCATGAACTGACCTAGCTAGCTTAGTCTTGCTGCGAACTCATTTATAGCATGCTCTGTCCGGTGATTTTCGTCCCCCGACTCGCGGCTCCTTCCGTCCCCCGCCCAGGTCCAGCGTCCACTGGGCCGCCCTTTACCTAGGCACCGCCGAAATATCTTGCGTCTCCTGTTTCTTCAACCACCACTGAGCTACCTGGGCAATCCCCGTCCGGTTCCAAGACTGATCCACCCTTAGCCCCTCGTATCAGATGAAGCATCAGACCCCCACGGCCAACCCCGCGTCACGTCCGCTATTCACACCACACAATACCCACCGTTGTGCCCCATAGGGTACGATGGCTCTTCGACGCTACCCCTGAGCTTCCTCCTTTCCTTGCCTTGCCTCCCAAATTTTTGAGGCCGGGTGCCCTCATGATGATCGACCACAGATACTACCTCGACGTGCATCAGGGGCGGGCAGCCCCTACGGGCATGCACTTGGCACTTAACTCGCTCTTCTCTTCGCCATTTCTCGTCCCCTGTCGCTGCTTCTATGGTTATAAGAGCACATAACGCGGTTTTCCTACATGTATAGGTATCCAAAAATACGTAGAACTGCGTAGCCTGCAACATTCCAATCTCGGCCACCTTGGAGCAGGTGCTCTAGCCCACGAAGACACCATGGGAATCGACGACATCAACCCGACTCGCAAGGCTGAAAACAGCCAGGACATGAGCGACGATTCCCAGAAAATCGAGCTCCCCGATGATCTCCCCCTCTCCGAAGAACCGGGTCACCTCACGCCCGGAGACCGTGTCCAGCTAGAGATATCTCTGGTCAGGAAGTTAGATTGCACACTGTTGCCCGTGGTGGTCCTGCTGTTCCTGTTGAACATTTTGCGAGGCTACATATTAGTGCCGGCCCCTTTTTCAGGGACCTGGGCCTGACCCGAGACCTTCCAGGGACCGGAACAACATCGCCGCGGCAAAGGTTGCTGGACTTCAGGAGGACCTACACACGGCCAGCCGCGAATACAACACATCCTTACTCATGTTCTACGCTGGATATCCATAACAGACCCCGCTGCCGAGCTCCCGCGATATCTGGGCTGACAAAAGCCAACACTATAGACCTCATCACGCAATTGCCTTCCAACATGATCATTGGCAAAGTCCGGTCGTCATACTACGTCTGCCTGATAACCTCGTCTTGGGGCGTCGTGTCCATGTGCCAGGGTTTTGTCGCCAACTTTTCAGGCCTGGCCAGCGCTCGATTTATTCTCGGCCTCGCCGAGGGTGAGATCTCGTCTAGCCTTAGGCAGAACTCCCCCTTGCTACTCTCGACCGTTCATAGCCCCATTTCTGCCCGCCGTGTTCGCCATCATGTCAACATGGTACACCCGGGCCGAGCTGCCTCCCCGCATCGCCGTCCTGTATGGGGGTAACATGCTAGCAACTGCATTCTCCGGCTTGATTGCGTCCGGAAGTTCGTAACCCCGTGACCACAGTCGGCCTATACCCGTATCAGCTCTATAACACTGACTTCTGAGATTCTACAGTTGTCACTAAGATGGGAGGAGTGGGCGGCAAGCCATCATGGGTTAGTAAAGTAGAGCGAGCACACACACTAATACGGGCGGACGGACATGCCGTACTGACCCCCCTCCTGCTCCCAGGCACGGCTCTTTATAATCGGAGGTGCCCCCACCGTGGTGATCGCAGCCCTGATCGTCCCGGTCATGGTGGACTTCTCCTTGCAGGCCAAGCACATGTTCATCAGCAGAGAACAACAATTGATCGCCGTAAGTTCTCGCCAGCACTCATCCCCCCAACTAACCGCTTTCTAACAATCCTTTTAGGAGTGGCGCATCCGAAAAGAAAATGCCGGCATCCGTGACGAAGACACCGAGTCTGTTTGGTGGGGTCTCAAACAGGCCCTGATCGACCCCAAGCTTTACATGTTTATCACGATCCAAATGGCGCTTATTACGTCGCAATCGTTTGACATCTTCTTTCC
The DNA here is from genome assembly GCA_000733355.1 of Falciphora oryzae. Lineage (NCBI taxonomy): Eukaryota > Fungi > Ascomycota > Sordariomycetes > Magnaporthales > Magnaporthaceae > Falciphora > Falciphora oryzae. The sequence continues at coordinate 228,220 of JNVV01000035.1, forward strand.
AACGATTGTTGGGACTTTGGGATTCGACCGCGGAACCACGTTGCTGTTGGCAGCTCCGCCTTATTTCTTCGCGTTTTTTGTTTCCATGCTCGTTTCCCGGCATGCCGCCAGGACCGACGAGCGCGGCTAGCACATTGCCGTGTCAATGATGCTGGCTCTTCTCGGTAACCCCCTGGTGCGCCTTGACGATTCCATTTCGATGTACCGCGTCTAACAAGATAATCCCCCGGGCATTTACAGAATCTATTCGTTGAAGGGATCCCTAGCCGGTACACCAGCATGTTCCTCATGACCGCGGGCGCCTACTCCCCCTACAGCCTTTGCGTTTCGTGGATTAGCGCCTCCCTCCCGCGACCCCAGGCCAAACGCGCCTCAGCCCTGGCAATCGCCAACGTCATGGCCGCAGGCGTAGCCAACATTTACACGGCATTTATCTTCCCCACCGTCCATCAGCCGCGCTACTTTGTGGGCGGCGGAATCGTCGCAGGTGCTTGCCTCGTCACCGCCTCTATGGGTCTCTTCATCAGGTATTACCTCAAGCGAGAGAATCGCAGGCTCGAGGCCCTCGAGGCGCGCGGCGAGCTCGGCGACAAGCGCCTGCGCGGCTCCGAGACTGGGCGCGGTGGGGATGCGGTGGTGAGGCTCCGATACGTGCACTAATGGAGAGGTCGAGTCGAATGTTTATCACTACATCGGATATTGGAAAAAAGGACTGCCATTCTCGACAGATGATACGACTTAGAAGATGATCATTAAATAGTAACATGAACTCCAAACGCGGTCCCAATATCACATACCTGTACTTGGGTAGTGGGTACCGGGTACCTACCTACCTATATGCTGAACAAGAAAGCATGGCAATGTGGTAATCAGAAAGCCACTGGTTCCAGACTAATCCGCTTGGATTGGTCCGCAAGCTTTCCCAGCAACCTCCGATGACTGGTTCAGCGCCGTTAAGGAGCGCGCCAGACCCAAGGAGGCTGTCGCATCAGTTGGACAAGGTCAGCTCCTCGACCTTGGGCGTGCTCTCGGCTAGCTCTTTGAGCCTAGGGAGGATTGCGTCGGCGACAGAATCCGGGACACCGATGTTGGCCGTCGAGAACAGGTGGACGAAATCGGCCGCCTCGCCGCTGTTGATGTTCCCCAGCCCCATGTTCTGGACCAGCCACTTCAGAAAGTCCCAGTCCCGCGAGTAGAGCGCCTTGATCAGGTGGCCCGGCATCCTGCCTGGGACGGCCTCCTGCACCTGAAGGCAGTGGCCGAGCATGCTACGCCAAACACGCCGGATGCCGTCGATCGCATAATAATAGCAACTCGGCTCGTCGCCGCGCATTGAGACGGATCTGCCTCGATGAGCGCTGATGCTAGGAAGCGGCCACGAATCCCGGTACCAGGACCGGAAGATGGGCACTTCCCAGAGTTCAAGGTAAGCTCCGCCAGAGCGCTCGATACCGAGCTGCTGGTATCTGTCGATGATGCTGTGGCTGCGCGCGCCGTCGTCGTCGACTTCGCTGCACTCGGCCTCGGGCACGTCGGGAATCATTAGGAGTTGTGCGAAGTGGGGGAGAGAAAAGGGCATGTCTCGCCAGTTTACTCTCGCCCCGGACTCGAGAAGGCGCTCCACATCGTCCTCGCAATCGCGCTGCGTGTCAGGGTCCCCCGTATAGTACCATGCCCGCAAAGCATGCTCAAGCTCTGTCACTTCGTAGATCGAGGGTGGGATCTGCGAGGGGCCCGAGCTTTGAAGGCGGTGGAGATGAGATCCGAGTGTCAAGATTATTTCGTCGTCGCGCACGATGTGCTCATCGAGTACCCAGCGAAGCGTATTTGCGCTGATAGTGTGGCCATGCGCTTCGAGCAAGCAGAGCAAGTGCACATAGGCACCTTCTTCTTGACGGCAGTACATCGAGGATTGAGTGGGGAATTCTCGCCGCGGAAGCCCGAACCAGTAGGCCAACATCTGGCCGACGGCATCCAGCTCCCGCCCGTTCAAGGCGTGGCGGGGCAGTGCTCCAAACCTCGCGCCCGCGACCCAGAGCGCCTTGAACGCATCGACGTTGTGCCTCAGCGCAGCGTACTGGAGAGGCGTGACTGTCAGGAGCTTAGTGTCGTCCCAGCCGCGGTTTATGTCCAGTTGAGCTAAGTCGAAGTAACGCCGCGCGAGCATGTCGAGGCTAGCCCTGTGGCTCAGGAGCAGCTGCAGGATTTCCGGTACTTTTTCTCCCGCGGAACACCACGAGAGCCGGTAGATGGCCGAGTTGATCCCACAGGCCTGGGAGATGCGTTGCGCAGATTCCTCGGGCTGGGTGTTGATGAGATATCTTAGCACCTCCATGTCTCCTGCCTCGATGGCATCGATCAAGGCATGTCCCATGCCCACGCTCTCGCTCGGCCAGTCTTGGTTTAACCTCTGGGGGGGCACCCCCCAGAGGCTGGAGTGTCGACACCGGTGGTCCGTCATGGTGACGCGCGAGGCGCCTTGCTCGAGGAGCTCGATGGCCATTTCGGTGTTTCCGGAACGGATGGCAGTGAAGAGAGGGGAATACTCGACGCAAAATGCTGCCGTTTCGGTGGCGATGGAAAACCTTTCGACGGGTGTTGCATCGCCCTCCCTGTATTCGCCCGTCCAGCAGCTGGCTACGTCAGAGTATCTGGGGCAATCTCCGCCGTTGGTGCTGCAACAATCGAGCCCACCATGAGTGTCAGCGCCACGCTCGAGCAGGAGCTTAGCAACATCGTTATGGCCGTGGTGGATGGCCAGGTGGAGGGGGGCCGGGAAAGAACACACCCAATCATTCTCTAGCGCTACCAAGATTGACGTAGGATCAGCGCTGGTTGGGACTATGACCTCCTGAGAGTATCTCCGCCGAAAGGTATTGTAGCGGTGTCTACCTCTTGCTTCAGGCGCCATCGAGGCCCCAGCTTCGAGCGCGAGATTTGCGAGTTCGACAAAGCCGTTTTTTGCGGCCCAGCGAAGAAGCCAGCTGCCGCGCTCCCGAATAGACCTCTGTGCGTTTCGCTTGCACAGTGAGGCAAGCAAGTACTTGGAGGTCTGGGCGAGACTTGAAGCATCGCTGATCTCAAGCTGGTCGGCGATGTCGAACAACAATTCGGCAGGGAGATCCTCAAGTGAGCGGGCAGCGCCCACGGTCGCTTCCATTCTGGTGATAGCGCTGGCGAGCCGGCTGTGATTCGTTGTGGATGGGTTGTCGGTGTGGATGGTTGTTGACCGCGCCGTGGAATGTTGAAGACGGGAGAAATGTGTAGAAAGTAGAAGTAAATCCTAGGGCTGAAGCCCCATTCTTATACATTAGCAACTAAGTCCAGCAAAAGAAGCAAAGAGCGTCAGCAAAGTCCATTGTCTTGTCTTTGGTTGGAATATGCCACCAAAAAAATGTGACAGCCCGCGAAAGATTCCGATAGGTCAAGCAATCTCTTTGTGCATAGTTGGTACCCGTAGCACTGGTCCGACCGTACTGGGCTAGCCTCAACATGGTGACGAAGATGTAGGCTTGTCGCTGTGTGCCGGGCTGAATGGGCATGACAGTGGAAGGAGTGTCATGGTATTTTTGCTCAAGGAAATTCGACAGCCAAACACCCAACAACGAACAACGGAAAGCCGTAGCAGACACGGAAGCCCTCAAGTCAAGACAGTTCACTCAGCCTTCAACGCAAATAGACGACAATGTGGAGATGCTTCAGAAGACCAGCCATGCCAGGCCCATGGTTTGCTCGCCGAGTTGGTTAGCCATATCGGCAGCTACCTCAAGAGCGAAGACATTCATTCAGTTACACGCTGATACCGACGGCGCCATCAAGATCTGTCCCAGCCTCGCCAGGCCCAGAGAACCGTGGCAGCTGCCCAATGGGATCCAACGCTTGCTTGCCAGGTGCTGGATCAGGTACCTGCCGCTGCTCAGGAGTGGCAGCAACCAGATGATGGCCTTGCTGCTGGGGCGCGGTGCATCGCTCCACGTAAGGGGTGAAAAAAAAACTCCACAAATACGTGGTAGAAAAACCCTCCAGGAGCAAGCAGGCGGCATTCAGCGGTCTCAGCCAGGCAGTCGTGGCTAGATACGCTGGGCGCTCGGTGCGCCGACCCAGACTCAATAGAAAGGGGTCAAGGCTTGCTCGCGTCGGAGCCATGGTTGGGCATCCCCAAGGACATCGTCATGGACGTCGCTGGTCCCTGAATCCCACGTGGCGGAAGCTAAATATTAGTAGTCTTTATCTCAACTCTTTGTCTGTCGGTCTCTGCCTTAAACTTCTAGGATTGTCACCGTAGAACTCGTGTACCTCCTCCCATCTTAACGTTCGTCTCGAGATCCTCCTCCCATACCTCCGCTTTTGCAATAATACGTTATAATTCCAACGGCCCGTCTTCTGCTTTCCATCGCATCCCCTATTTAAAAAAAAAAAAAAAAAAAAAACCGTCTCGGCATGATCCGAAACCCAGGAACGGCAAATCCAACATCAATGTCGTCAATCCCTCCCTTGTCCGCGGTCTTCCACACCGGGCTGTTTTCTTAGCGTAGCCGATCGCCTATCGCCATCGAGCCGACACCACTGTAGGACCCGCAATCCGACCATTGAGCCCGGATTCCCACGCCACCCAACGGCGGGCTGGGCTTCCCCCTCCCACGCAGCGTCACGGAAAACGGCCCAGCGCGGGGAGTTCGGCATTGGTTGTGCTGGGGTCGTTTCCGAACACTCCACCTCCTCCAAATCCCCAGAGCGGCCTGCCCTGCGGAGAAGCGGTGCACGAATGGGCAACCGGGCCAAGCGCCAACGGATATGTCCCTGTGGGGTACCCAGGGTGAGGAGGTCAAGGAGCGAGCGACCAAGGGATGATAACACAATTTGATCAGGCCAGGTGCCGCTTCGAAGGCGACGGATGGGTCCCGACTGGGTCAGGGGAATTTCTGTGCGAAATGCAGCAACAATCCTGGCAGAGAGGCAACACGAGCTTTCGCGGGGAAAGGAGGGATCTGGGAAGAGAGGGGGGGGGGGGGGGGGACCCTGCCGAGATCGCACCCAAGTGCATGTAATTCGAGTACAGGCGACTTCCTACACATAACCAAAAAAGACATCGTGAACCTTTCTTTGTCCCCTGCACTCAACAGAACCGGCGGCGAAGTGACCAGAAGAACAACAAAGACCTCTCTATCTATTTCCTGCACAAACAAAACAAGAGTCCAAAAATGACCGTCCCGAACGGCATCCCCGCCCCGCCCGCCGGCAAGCCCACGGTCCTGCACCTGGGCGACCCGATCGAGTTCAACCACGACCTCTACAGGCAGATACAGGAGCGCTTCACCGTGGTCCGGCCGACGCTCGAGGAGCGGCAGCGGCCGGCCTTCCTGCAGGCGCTCCGCGACCGCAAGTGGGGCGACTTCGCAGCCGTCATGAAGCCCTTCTGGAACACGGGTGGCGAGATGGGCCGCTGGGACCGCGAGCTGATCCCGCTGCTGCCGGCCTCCTTTAAAGTTTACGCCTCGGCCGGCGCCGGCTTCGACTGGGCCGACGTTGACGTTATGGCCGAGAGGGGTATGTGGAAGCAGACGCGCAAGGGGAAACAGTTGACTGATGCTTTCATTCTTCTCTAATACTCCTTGCAGGAATACTTTACTGCAACGGCGCCGGCGCCTCGACAGAGGCCGTGGCTGACATGGCCATTTACCACATCCTGTCAGTCTTCCGCAACATGCAGTGGTCCAACATGGCGGCCCGCAGCGGCGACCCGGACGCCTTCCTGGACGCCCACCGCAACGCCCCCGTCGGCGCCCACAACCCGACTGGCCACGTGCTCGGCGTCGTCGGGCTGGGCCGCATCGGCCAGCGCACAGCCCAGAAGGCGCACGCCGCTTTCGGGATGCGCATCGCCTACTACGACATTGCGCCGCGGTCTGCCGAGCAGACGGCCGGGCTCGGGACCAACTTCAAGGGGTACGATTCCCTGGAAGAGATGCTCCCGTGTGCCGACTGCATCCTCATGGCCGCGCCGACCCAGCCCGACGGCAAGCCGATCCTGAAGAGGGAGCACATTTCGATGCTCAAAAAGGGGGCGCGCGTTGTCAACATCGGGCGGGGCACGCTGCTGGACGAGGAGGCGCTAGCGGACGCGCTCGACAGCGGAGCCGTGTATTCCGCAGGGCTCGACGTGCACGCCAATGAGCCGCACGCCAGCGCGAGGTTGCGGGCAAACCGCAAAGTCAGCCTGACCTCACACACAGGGGGTGGCGCGCTCGAGACCACGAGTGGATTCGAGGCGCTCAGCATGCAAAACGTGCTCGCGGTTCTGGGCGGAAAGGAGCCGCTGACACCGGTGAACCTTCACCTGTTCAAGAAAACCTAGATAGGCAGGGCGATAAGTGAAGCATGTTGGGCTGGTGGGAGAGACGGGCTGTGCAGTTGAGGCGGTTCCGTCAGGACAATCAGTATCGATAGATTAAATCCCAAAAGGACTGAGGCCGATCACACTATTGCCCAGCACGAGTCAAAGACGGTGTGCATGACGGCGCGCACGTCCTGACGCGTATTGGTGGCATCTTGACGGCGCTGGACCTCTTCGAGGACTTGAGCTGTCGCGCGAGCGTTGGAGGCGACCTTCTCCATCCCGAGTATCTGGTCGCGGATCCAGTCGCGCTCGGCTGGGTCCTTCTCTTCGGTCCCCCACATTAGCAGCGGCCAGAGCATATTGACCGGTAGCGTTGTTTGACTTGACAACTGTGACTGCTGTGGATATTGTTGTTGTTCTTGCTGGTCTTGTTGTGGCTGTGCCTGGCCGCCGCTGGTGCTTGCATCTTCGGCGACGGAACCGGAAAACCTCCTATCCGGAGCGATGACCCCTTCCGGTGCCCCTGCAGTCATTGGTGATGTCATATCAAACTGCTGCTGCTGCTGCTGCTGCTGCTGTTGTTGTTGTTGTTGTTGTTGTTGTTGTTGTTGTTGTTGTTGTTCGTCTGGAGCCGGTCCGGCGTCATCAACCATTAGACGGGCCAGGTGTCGGATCTGGGCGAGGGCGTCCTTGGACTCAGCAGAGAGGGGCAGATGTCGGTATGCAACCCGGTGAAGGTGCAGCTTGCTGGCGTGATAGTTGGACAGGTACGTCCTGAAAGCACGAGTGATGGTGAAGGCAAGGTAGGGGCTGACGAATGGGGCCCTGAGTTTCCCGGCGACGGCGTGCGGCATGAGAGCGGGGCATCCGTCGGCTAGCAAGGCACGCAGGTCGCGGAGGATACCGGCTGCGATGTTCATAACCTCTGTCTCATCCTCAACAGTGCCACGGCTGCGATGCCACGGGTCGATCTTGGAGATGCGTCCCATAAAGGACTGGACCTTCTGGTAAAAGACTATGCCGGGCTGGTACAGCAACTCGAAGAGAACGTCTTCGATGTCCCTGTCAAGTCCAGCGCCGGCCGGTAACAAGCTGCTACTGGAACCCCCAGCCCGATCTGCCGAGCCTTCTGCGGCGTCGTTAGTACTATCGTGAAGGCTACCAGGTGATGGCTGCACGAGCAGGCTCTCGTCCTGGTCTGTAAGGAAAAGCCCCTCGCCGCCGGCGGAGACGGCACGAGCATCCAGCAGCCGGATCCACGATAGCAGATGCATCTCGACTGGGTGGAAGCCTCTCCTGTCTCCCTGGCGAAAGATGGTGTAGGCGCGCTTCAAGTTCGTGTGCGTGGTCTCCGTGCGCTCCTCTAGGATATCAATGTAGCAGAGGAAAAATAGGGTGGCCAGCAGGCTCTGTCGCCGAGAGCTGTGTCGCTCGGGGGACGGCAGCTCCCCTACCGCATCGAGTTCTTTGGTCGCGTTCTCGTAGTAGTGCTGGTTGACTTGGGACCAGGGTGTCTCGCGACGGCAGCGCAGCAGGTTGGAGAAGGCCAAGATGGCGTAGCGGACCATGGTAGAGGCGGCAGCCATTGAGATCAGCACGCGGCGCATGGCAGTCCATTTCTTCTGAGTCTCGACCTCGGCGAGGATGGGCGGCACGACCGTATGGACAAAGTAGGTGAGAAGATCACTGTCCTCGCCCTGGAAAACGGATAGGCCGATGGAGGCAGGCGCTGCCATGGTATCTTTGTACTGCGATGATTGGGGGCTCGCTATCTGCCTTTCCTGGGCTGCCGCATCCCTCAGCGCGAGATCTAGGCGCCGCCCGGTATCGGTGCTGACTGATGTGGTGGTCGGGGTGCCGAGGCGGAGGTTGGCGTCCTGGGAGAAAGGAGATTTTGTTAAATCAAGGCGTTGAAGTCACCAGGAGAAGCACGCATTCTGGGCGGCGCGTACCATGGACCCGTCGCCAGCCGACATGCCGAACTGCCCCCAGAGCCCTCCATCGGACCACATGAAGCTCGCATAGTCGAAAAACTGGTCGACGCCGGCGGCCGGCTGCCCGGCTTGCAGCGAGAGCAGCTGGCCGCCGCCTGGACTGGCGATGCTGCCAAGGTTGTCAGGTGACTGGATATCGGGTCGCCGGCCGGCCGGTAGCTCCGCATGGACCAGTCTTGCAGAGCCGTTCGGGGTGGACGACGCTCGTCTCGATGTGCCCGGAGCGGGGGTTGTATGGATCAGGGGGCGCCATTGGCAGTGTAGGTTGAGGCGTTCGCAATGGGAGCATCGCGGTCTCTGTTCGTCGCACCGGACCTTGCGCCGTCTGTGTTGGGAGGTGGTTTGTCAGTCGGCGACTGGAGCAGCGATGTGGACATCAACGATGGCGCACGAAACCCACCTGCACGTCACACAGCCGTTCTTGGAGCGAGCAATGCGGCGGATGGGGCCGTTGTTCGCGTCGCCGGCCTGGCCGCGGTCCGCGGGGTTATCCTGCATGGAGAGCATCGGTTGCTGGCGGCCGCATTGCGCCGTCGCGGCACCATCTGAAGCTGTCGGCCATGATGAAGAAAAAAAAAGAGGAGGAGCCAGAGGCACCCTGGGCGGACGATGGAGCACCACGGCTGGAGGGACTGGGGGCTGGGGAGAGCTCCAGGATCTCGTGTGGTGCTTGTGGGGCGCCAGCAAATGCGCATTCGCGGGGCTCAACGTGTTGGCCCAGAGGCTGTCTGGGGCAGGGCGGCAGTCATCCTACGCCAAGCACGGAAACGGTGATGTTGGGTCCTCGCTCGGTCTGGCTTTTTTCTTTTTCTTTTCTTCTTTTAGGTATTGTGGTTCGAATCGATGCGATTGACGAATTTGACCGTGCGCTGGCTGGCTGGCCTTGCTCCAAGCCAACCCTTGTCAGCGCACCGAGCTACCAAAACTTGAGCAAACCAAGCGCCGCTAAATGCAAGACCAATCCGCGCTAGGAAGGTCCATCCAACGGTCGCATTGTAGCCGCAATCCTGGGCTCCCGGCAGGCAACAGAAGAAATTTCAATGCATGTTTTATTCCAAAGACGACGTTGGCCCAAAACGCGCCATTTCCTTCGTGTTCCACATCGATCCACCACTCATCACAAAGTATAGCGGTAGTCTGGGGTGCACTGCCACCTGGCCGCGAGGGCGAGTGTCCGTGTGCCCACCGCAGTCCCCTCGGCTGCCATGTCCTCGTCTCTCGCTGCGTCAAGGGCCCTGTTGCGCCAGGCGAGGTAGAAGCGCAGGGTCGTAGCCATCGCGATGCATGCCCCTGAGAAGGCCACGTTTGCCACGTTCGCCTGCCAGTACCGCGGCCCCTGAGCTGCCGGGTAAAAGTAGCTGGCGTAGATGGACGCCAGGTTCGACCCTGCGTTGACCACGGCGTAGGCCACGGCGCGCTTGGCCGACGGCCGCGGCAGCGTCGTCGACACCCACGACAGGATGCAGCCAAACGACCCGTACACCGACATCATCATGAAGGTTGCTATGTACCGCGCCGCCACGTGCAGCGTCGCCGCCGAGATGATGAAGCCGACGCTGCAGAAGACCTGCGGCCAGACGACGTGCAGCCACCGCTCGCGCGTCGCGTCGCTGTGCCACGAGTTGCTGATGCCGAGGAGCGCCGTGAACACGTACGGCGGCGCGCTCAGCAGGAGCGTCTCGCGCTGCGAGTACCCCAGCGTCTGTACGATAGTCGGGAAGAAGTTGGTGAAGGCCGCCCCCGTGTTGAGCCCCAGCTGCATCATCCAGATCATGTACAGGCTGATGTCGCTAAACGCGAGCTTGAGGCCCTGCATCGCCGTCGTGTCCGCCTGGTCCTCGGGCTCCTCGCTGGCCTCCTCGGCCACCCGTAGCACCGCCAGCGCCCGCTCCTCGTCCGACAGCCACTTAGTGTCGGCCGGGTAGTCGGGGATCACGTAAAAGGTGATGCCCGCCACCGGGATCGTCAAGGCGCCCTCGATGATGAAGAGCCAGCGCCAATCTGCCAGCCCCGCGACCCCGTCCATGCCGCCCATGATGGCCGAGCCCAGGAACCCGCTAAAGGCGCCTGCCATCAGGCCGGCCGCGAACAGGATCGAGATGCGCTTGGCTAGCTCTCTCTTGGTGTACCAGGAACTGAAGAGGAACAGCGCGCCGGGAAAGAAGGGCGCCTCGACAAAGCCGAGAAGAAAGCGGAGCACCACCATGCCGGCGTAGTTCTGCACCGCGCCAGTGCATGCGCTTACTGTGCCCCACGACGCCATGACGATCGGGAGAAATACCGAGGGCCTCATTTTGTTGAGTATCATGTTCGTCGGGATCTGCGTCAGGATATACCCGACGAAAAAGGTGCTGATGATGGTGTTGTACTGTGTGCCGTGGAGCCCAATGTCCTTCTCGAAACTACCCAGCCGCGCCGTCGCGATATTGTTCCGGTCGATGTAGTTGAGCACATCTTCCTCGTGGGCCACGTTAGTTCATCACCATACAGCCAGCGGCATGGGAGTGGACCGGGACACATACAGAGCAGCATCATCAGCGGCATCATACGGATATCGATCTTTCGAACCAGATCTTTCTCTTTGCGCTTGCGGTCCTCTATCAGAGGACCATTCGGTGGTGAAGTCTCAAGGCCCATGCTGACTGTCTCGGAGTGGATGGCGTCGTCCCCTTCGGAAGTCTTCGTCTTGTCTGGAAGATCTTTGCGCGACATGGTGTCCTGCTTTGTGGCCGATGCGTCTGCCGGCTGCACTTTACCGAGAGAACATGAGTCCAGAGCAGTTCAGAGAGATCACGTCTACTTTTATGGCATTTGGTGCGTATTTAAGCGCCCAGTCTATGCACCATCTTCGCCACGCGCAGTCCCCTCCCTAGCGTAGTATCGACACCATCCTCCCGACACTGGGATACGACTGTTATCCGGGACGAAACCGGCCCAGCGGTCTTCACCCTTGGCTCTATGTACATGCATAATCACATCGACGCATCCTCCCAACCGTCGTCGGCCGCATCCTCTAGACAAGGACCCTCATGACTCGGAGGTATGTGAGGGTCGACGGGGTTATTCCCGCAGGCCTCCTCCTTACCCCATGGGGAACCTCTCTGCTGACCGCCCAGCCCATGGCCACCTCCATAGTAAGTATTGCCGAGATACACCCGCTTCATTCCCTGTGCATAGTCTCCGACACGAGTCCGTGTAGGCTCGTATGCAGGGGCGCGTCCGTCGTCGGCATTCTACGAGGCAGCCATCGGCTCGCCTAGCCTGCCTAGCGGTAGCCGACGGGTGGGGCCCTAGAGCGTGTCCCCATCCCCGATTCCGCCGCTAGCCGACCGACGAGCCACGCTTCCCGGTCCCGGCAGCACACTTCATCTCCACTGCCGCGGGGGCCGCGCTGAATCTGACGACCTCAGGACCTTCTGAGCTCAGTGGGAGGGGCTTGGGCGGAGCTTCCCCACGCCCACGTCACCGGCATGGCTTCAGGGGTCACCGCCCTCGCCGGGTCGTCCCGGGCATTGGGATGTCACGAATCGCGGCCGGTCCAAGGCGAGAGGTTTTTATATAGACGGACAGAGCCGCACCTGAACATCTCGTGTGTTTTCTTTCACAAGATTTCGAACCTTTCTTGGCTTCGCGAGATACCCCCACGAGATTAGCACCGGAGCACGATCACTTTAAATCATCACACCTTTTTTGGTCTTTCTTGATACCCCTTATTGTACAATATTTATCCAAGATGGGCTCCACAGCGAAGGCCGCCTTCCCTCCTGGGATCCACGTGCCTAGCCTGACGTGGTTTGAGGGCACTCAGGAGCAGGGCATCGACTGGGCGGTCCAGAAGAGGCATTTTGAGTTTCTGGTCAAGTCCGGCCTGCACGGCAGTAAGTAGAACCTTCGAAACTATGCCAGCAGAAGAATCCCGCTACTAACCCATCTGATCTATCCTAGTCGTTATTGCCGGCACCAACGGCGAGGCCGTGACACTCTCGGCAGACGAGAAGCGCGAACTGGTAGTTGCTGCCCGCGAGATCGCCACGGCCAACGGGCGCGGCGACATCCCCATCACGCTGGGCTGCGGCGGTCAGAGCACGCAGCAGGTCATCGCCGAGACGAGGCAGGCGGCGGCGGCGGGCGCCGACTTCGCGCTGGTGCTGACGCCCAGCTACTTCCACTTCGCCATGAACGAGGACGCCATCGTGGGCTTCTTCCGCGAGCTGGCCGACGCCAGCCCCGTGCCCATCATCATCTACAACTTTCCCGGCGTCGTGGCCGGCCTCGACGTCAACTCGGACATGCTAGCGGTCCTGGGTGCACACTCCAACATTATCGGCGTCAAGCTGACGTGCGGCGGCATCGCAAAGGTGGCGCGCGTCTCGGCGCAGTACAAGCCCGACGAGTTCTTCACGCTGGCGGGCCAGAGCGACTGGCTGGTCCCCGCAATGGGCCTGGGCAGCATCGGCGCCATCACGGGCGTGGCGAACCTGTACCCGCGCGTCTGCGTGCGCATCTTCGACCTGCACCGCGCCGGCAAGGTCAAGGAGGCCGAGGCGGCCCAGATCGAGCTGGCAAAGATGGAGTGGGGGTTCGGCAAGGGAGGGATCAACGGCACCAAGCACATCGTGGCCAAGCTCCGGTCGTACCCGCTCGAGAGCAGCCACTGCCGTCGCCCTTACCCGCAGTACTCGGACCCCAAGAAGCAGGAGTGGATCGACAGCGTCGTCAGGCCGCTTGAGGCTGAGGAGAAGGCAATCAACGAGCACTACTAGAGATGGTTGTCCAGTAATAGGTAGAGATAGGTTCAAAACCGATGTCGATAGTGGTGCTTATGCTGCGTGCTGAACTAGGTAGACTTCTAGATAACACAGCCTGCAAATATCAGAAGCAACCATTGAAGTACACTTTTCTCGATAGGCGAGCAGCGTGAGGTGCTCCTTCCGAAGTGCTCTGACGGCAACATAAGGTTCCAGCCACCGCAGAAACCCTCCACCACCCGAGATGCTCTGGCGACTTATTCCCTAACCATCAACGTCACCCCGAGGGGATTATTTCTAGGGCGGGCACTGCCCACCGAACCTACCTGCCCTGTTGCAGACTGGCGATTGCAGAAACCTGGCAGCCAGGAGACGCGAGAAAAACGGACCAACCGAGCAACCGTTCAGATCCGTACCCCGACGCGAAAGCCAGTATTCATCTGTCTAGCACAGAGCCGTCTCAGCGGCGCCCTGTGGACAACCTTTGGTCCTTCAATTGATACCACAGACTCTTTCAAGACAATAGGAAGCCCTCCTAGAGGCGATGCCGTCCGCCACAACCAGGCAACAGAGGGCGGAGGGCTCGAACACCTCCTCTGGCGCCTCTCCACGCTCTGGCACGTCTCCAGAGCTCTCAGATCACGATGGACCGACGGCCGATTGCCGTCTCCTGGCCCTGCGCTTCCTCGCCAAGCCCGTCAGGCTCCAGTCACTCTCAGCCAGCCGACCCGGACTTCCTGCCGACGTCACCGACCTTGTCCGTCGAATTGAAGACATAGCACTCTTCAACGAGGCCTTCGTCCCGGCGGCAGCGCGCGAGACAATCCGAAAGGAGGTGCCCGGCGGAGAGCGCTGGCCTGACTTTTTCTTCCAGCCGTCTGCTACCGCTGCTACCGCGCCTGCACACGGTAAACACCAGGGGCTTGAACCCTGGGTCGAAGAGGCCGATCAAGCCGGAGAGTCCCAGCAGGTTCTAGCAAAGCGCGAGTTCCATGCCCTGGCTACCATTGCGGACGACGCCGCCGAGTGCTCCGCCCGCTTCTGGGGCGAGCTGGCCTGGAAGAAGCTCGTTCACTGGCCAATTCTCAGCCTGGCCGCGCGGGCGTCCGGCGGCCGTATCATCTGCGAGATGATGACGGGCGCCAGCATCGAGACCCAGTGGCTGCCGCAGCGGCCCCCGGCAGTCGGCAGCAGCGGCAATGGCGGAAACACGGGCGGCTACCGGCCCCTGACGGGCCTGCTCCGCGAGCGCGCGACCGGAAAACACATGACCGACTTTGCGTTCGCCCTCTCCCTCGAGGACGGCGGCGGTGACGGCCGTCGCCCTGGCGATTGCGCACTGGCTCGGGCGATCGACAGAGCCGTCACGGCCCAGCCCGAGGGGTGGCCCCTGTCGATCAACCAGACCAGCCATGAGCCGCTCGCGCACAGCCCGATTGGCATCAGCATCAAGACGGGCTGCCTGACGGATGGCGGAGGCTTCCAGCTCGGCATCTGGGCCGCCGCGTGGCACCGCCGCATCAGCGAGCTCCTGGCGCTCTCTCCGTCGTCGCCCTCGAGGCCAATTGTGACCCTGCCCCTCCTGCTCTGCTGCGAGTACCAGTGGGAGCTGTACTTTGCCGTCGACCGCGGCCACGAGATCCACCTCGTCGGCCCGCACTCGATAGGGTCGACGCGGGATATGGTGTCCATCTACCGCCTGCTGGCGGTGCTGCGGGAGCTTTGCAAGTGGGTGGAGGGGCCCTTCCGCAGCTGGATGATGGATGTGTTTGGGGTTGGAGGTGCCGCGTCTCCGCCGGAAAGCGAGGATAGCGGCAGCAGCCAGTAAGCTAGTATTCTGAGAATCGTTCACGTGATAAGTATGGCACTGGGTGGATCAATATTCATAACTTGCTGGTCATTGTGTATTTACTTTGTCGTTTCCATAGCGTTTCTAGACGAGACTATATTACGATTCTTCGGATGTTATCACTTGCGTGCCACCGAGCCCCTCGATGTGACTCCGAGTTCCAACCACTTTCCACCAATTCAGTCGAAAACATTAATCACGAACCTTTCGATCTTGGACCCAAAGGCCAGCCACTCCTCCATCTCCTCCTTTTCCATGGCCCCGCCATCCAGCTCGGATCTTTCGTTGACAAACTTGGCCACTGCATCCCTGACTCCAATCGCCATGGCCTTGGATCCGCACGTGTAGATCTTGGCGCCGGTGCCCATGTCCCAAAAGTCCAGCATGACGCCCTTCTCGCGGTAGACGCGGTCCTGCACGTACCGGCAGCCGTCGCTCAGCTGCGGCGCGCGGCTGTAGGCCCGGTACACGCGCACGGCGCCCTCGCGCTCCCACCGGTCGAACTCGTCGCGGTACAGGTCCTCGGCCCCCGGGCCCCGGCAGCCGAAGAAGAGGACCGCGGGGGCGAGGGGCTGCGGCGGCTGCGGCGCGGTGGTCGGGGACGACGGTTCTGGGGTCGTCGCCGCCGTCTTGCCCGCCACGATCGCAGACGCCCGGTGGCGGCGCAGGAGCTCGGCGCGCTCCTGGACGAAGCCGCGAAACGTCGCGATGCCGGACCCGTTGGCGATGAGGATGATGGGTGTTGCGGCCGGGTCCGGAGGGAGGTGGAAGCGCGGCAGGGCGCGCCGGACCGCCGCCTGCAACTTGTCGCCGGGCGCCAGGCCGGCGAGGTATGATGATGCTACGCCGACGTGCCGGCCGCTGCCGCTGCCGGAGCGGGAGGGCTCGTCGAGGACGGTGAAGGTGAGGGTTGCTGTCGTGGGGTCGACTAGGGGTGAGGATGATATTGAGCTGTGGATGGTTGTTAATGGGGTCAGTGATAATGCTCCTGTGGAAGAAGGGTGGACGACTGACTATTGGCGTAGCCGCATTGGGGGCAGCAGGTTTATAAAAACGCTGAAGGGTATTTGGATGGATGGGAAGCTCTCGGCTATCGCAAGCACCGAGAGCTCCTTAGCCTTGACCAGGTCGTCGTAGCCTTCCGTAGCGAGATATCGTAGCCTCTTTCTGGCATCGTCGTCCTTGGCAATGATGCCCAACGCAAGAACGTCCTAGGAAGCCGAGGCATTTCCGTGTGAGCGAAGAACAAATTCAGTGACGGCTTTGTTGCTTGGGTCGGCACACTCACCCTTCTCGTCGCCGTCTGCCCCAGCTCAACATACGACCCCAGTATCTCCGCGATGGAAAATTCAACGTCCGTTGGCAATGCCAGGACCCCGGGCGGCGCGCCCCTGATGGTCGCGTGCGCGTCCCACGCCAGGCCCAGGCGGCGCATCGCGCGCGCCACGGTTGCTCGCGGGTTGTGCGGCAGCACGACGAGGTAGTCGCCGCACTTGTACCGCGTCCCCTCGGGCAGGCGCACCCGCGCGTGGTACTTGGACGCCCCCCTCCCGGGCACCCCGACCCCCTCGCGGCTGGCGTTGGCCTCTTCGGACGGCTGCGTCAGAGGCCGCGCCTCGAGCACCTCCATCTCGCGCATGCCGTCGTGGCAGAGCGTGCGCGCGCGCGGGGTGGAGATTGTCGCGTGGATCAGGCGCCGGCAGTCGATGTCGTCGCTGTCTGTTGTTGGGCCTTCTTCGGCGCGGTTGGAGCTTGCCACTAGGGCGGGCCAGAGTATGTTGTTCCCCCACGCCTCGAAGTCGGAGAATGTGTCTCGTTCCTTGGCGTCCGTGGCCCCCATTGGTGCGAGCCGGTATGCTCCTAGCTTGTAGAGCGAGGCGTCTAGGAGGTGCGGGATCCGGTGGTAGGTCTTTACCCAGTCTCGGTGGCCTGTGGGTGTTGAGTGCAAGTTGGAGGATTGTCAAGAGTGATGGGCTTGTTGGGAGGGAAAGAAGCCAGACCTACCGCAGCCGAACACAGCATATGAGACATCCTCGAGGGCGCCCCTCTGCCCTCTCAACGACTCGATCCACTTCACAAAGTGACCCGCGTTATCTGGTGGCTCGCCCTCGTAGGACGCCACGACGACCACGACAGGCCTGTCGGTCGGGAGCGCCCGCGTCGCCGAGTCCAAAACGTCCACCTGGGCCGAGAAGCCGTACCGCAGCGCATCCGCCGCCAGCCTACGGGCCATGAACTCGCAGGTGCCCGCGTTGGACCCGTAGAGGACCGTCAGCGGCCTCAGCAGGTACTGGCCGATCGTCTTGACCGGGCCGGATAGGTGCTGCTTCTCGTCGTCCACCTCCCCAGCGTTGACACCGCCTCTACTAGCAAGACCAGCCGATGTCCGGCCGTACAGCCGCGCCTCCAGCTCGCCCGGCGCCAGCCCGTCCCGCAGCACCGCCCTGACGTGGAAGTCCTTGGGCTTGAGCGCCAGCGACTGCTGGGCTACCTCGAGCCGGTAGCCCCCATCCTGCGGCGTGATGCAAAAGTTCTGCAGCAGCAGCGCCGTCGCCAGCAGCATCTCCTGCCAGGCGAAGGGGCGGCCGATGCAGGCGCGCTTGCCCGCGCCAAAGGGCATCCAGGCGGCCGGCGAGCCGTCGACCAAGGTCTCGAAGGCGTTGCCGTCCAGCATGCGCTCCGGGCGGAACTGGTCCGCGTCGCCGCCGTGCACGGCCGGGTCGCGGTGCGTCGTGGGGAGGAGGGCCACGATGCGCTCGCCGGCCCGGACGGCGTAGCGCCCGCCGATGACGGTGTTTTCGAGGGCTTCGCGGGATATTGTTGGAGTGGGGGTGCTGAGGCGGAGGGTTTCGCGGATGACCTGGAGTTTATTGTTAGCACATATGGAACAGGGGTGAGTGTAAAAGAAGCGGACCAAAGCAAGGGATTCTCACAGCACTCAAATACTTCAGCCTCTGGACATGCTCAACCTGTATCTGCCCGTTCCCCACGACAGCGTCAACCTCTTCCTGGGCTTTCCGATAAGCTTCTGGGTGGCGCAGGAGGTGATAAAAAACGAACGATAGAGTGGCCGCCGTGGTTTCGTGCCCGGAAATTAGAAAAGTGACAAGATTATCGACAATACTCTGGTTGTTCATCCTCTTGCCGGTCTTCAAATCGACGCCGTCCAGCATAGCACTCAGAAGGTCCTTTCTAGGAGGGGGCGACGCAGCAGCAGTACTGCGCTCTCCATCATCGCCACTCCCCGCCGTGGTCGGCTTGTCCCGGCGCCTATTCCACACCTCGGCCTTCCTCGCACGCAGCACCTCCTCGGCGGTGCGGCGCAGCCTTGCAACGTCGGCCGCGTACCGCTTGTCCGCGGCGCGGAAGAAGCAAGGCGGCCGAGGCGGGCGCAAGGCGCGGTCGCTGGCAGCGCGCGTGACGCGGGTCATGGACTCGACGAAGGGGTGCGGCGTGCCATCGTCGCTGCGATAGAAAGAGTTGAAGCGGAAGCCCATGGTGCACAGCGCGACAGTGTCGAGGGCCAGGCGCGCAAAGTCGTCGCCCACGTCGATCCCGGGGCTGTTGTTGGAGCTGGAGCCGTGCCGCGCCCACTTGAGCACGAGTTGGCATGCAATATCGCGCATCTCGCCGAACATGTTGCGTACTGCTAGCGGGCCGACGGCGGGCAGAAGGATGCGGTGTGCGATGCCCCAGTTCTCTTCTTCGCTTTTGGCCTTGACGCTGGTGTCAGTCGATGCTTGCCCAACAACACCATCCAAGAGGATATACCACAGAAATGGATAGACCGAGCGGGTCAGGTTACAGTCATGAGTCCATCGTGAGCCAACGATCTTAGCTCCTATAGTAAGAACGCCGCCAGCTCCATCAGCCATCATTGCTCGTCCCGTCTCCACCAGCCGGGTTTGGGAGTCTCGTTACCGCAACAGCAGCAACAAGGCACGCACGCTGAGTTCACCCTGTATGGACTTCTTGAACCTGCTGTCGTCGCAGACCTCGTGGACCAGCTCGTGGGTGCTGATGACTGCAAACGACCGCCCGGAGACGCGCAGCCTGTATATGGGGCCGTGCCTGCGCGCGAGCTCCTCGAACGACCCCAGCGGGCAGTCCCCGTCGATGTGGCCGGCGTGGCCCACCACCGGCAAGGCCCGCGGCTCCGGGACGGGCAGCCGCAGGCCCGGCGCCGTCGACGCGCTCGACAGGAGCAGCGAGTGCTGCTGCTGCCGCCGCGGTCCGTTCCCTCCGAAGCACCACATCTTTGACGGCGGACACCACATGGATCCTTGGGGCTTGGGGGTGGGGCTGAGGAAGATCCGGGGTTGGCGGAAAAGGGAGATGCGGACTTCGACTTTTTCTGACAAGCTTTCATGGGAGCTGACGCCGGGGGGAGGGCTTGTGGAGGGGGGGATACGGCGATCTCGTTTAGGCAGTCCGTGGGTTTGGGTTGGCCCTCCTTATCGGTCGGTGGTGCGACTTTAACTTGGCGCTTCTTCTCTCCCCGCGGACAATCGTCCTTCGAGAACCAAGATGGGATGGAATCGACCGGGCCGTCACGATTCCTTTGCCAGGAGTCCCCCGCGAAAGTGCCAGAGCACGGACATGTGGACATGCGTGACCGGGTGCAGACGCCATGAGCGCCCTCCCGTGCAGGTTCAACAAAATGGCCCGGCGGGAAGAGGTGCCACCTCCTTCCCACCCCCCATGTCTCGTTGCGTTGGGTAAAAAGCCACCCAACGCATGTTTTGTATCATCACAGCCCTCCGCGCGGCACGCCCAGCCCGCCCAGGTGTCCCCCAAAAGCCTAACCGTGCGTGTAATTGATGCCCGAGTCAGCGAGCTGCAGAGAATGTTCTTCGACCGTGTTTCGGGTTTGGGCCGGGCATCCCTCCGCCGGCGGAGGAAAGGTTAGTAGTGCGGTTCGTGCCGCTTCTTGGCCTTGGGGTTTCAACATCGGACCGAAAAAAAAAGCCCCAGAGGTTCAGAACAAAGCCAACATGCAGGAGACCATGACTAAGGCACCAAGAAAGGGTAAATGTATTTCCAGAGAATCGTATATACAGCCACCATCGCTTTGGTGTCGCGGCGGCCGTGGCCGGTGGAGGATAAAATAGGTAATAGAACGCAACCTGGGAAGCCGCACCTAACCTGGCAAGGGATGACCTGTTATTTGATCCTAACACAAGAAGAGTTGACGAGCTTGATCAGATCCCGTAGGAACCCGGGAAGTGATGAACAGCAGTTTATGCATAGGGTCTAGTTGACAGCATCCCGAAGCTGGGTAGCAAAGTAGACATGACTTGGGGCCTGTCCTAGACTACCGGTTTTTTGGTTTTTTGGTTTTTTGCTCAACTTTTTTCTAAAATATATCAACACCAAGGGCAGGATAGCAAAAACGGATTAATATGGATGCGGTTTTAAATAATACAAATTCTTTTCATATGCTTCCTTTTTAATGCAAGGCTTTCAATCTTTAGAAAAATTTTAGCAAAAAAACCAAAAAACCAAAAAAACCGTTAGTCTAGGACAGGCCCTTGCATTTTAGGCAAACTAGCATTGTTTCAGATGTGTGCAGGTTCTTTGGGAACTAAACATTGGATGTCAATGGGCAAAGCCCAGAGTTTATGCTTCCTGTTTACCAGGGATTGTTGACCGTGGGATTGAAAATTTTGTCGAAGACATGTGGTCATCTCGGAGCCAGGCAGCCCATAGAGTTCAAACCACAGATATTACAAGTATTCTTAGCCTAACGATGTCTACTTTGCTGTGAAAAGCAAAGATTCTAATAGGAAGTCTCAGAAGGACCAGATTTCTCTGTCAAGGTGAGAACTCGTACAGCGGGGGATAGGGTTTTGTGACCATGGCCGGGAAATGATGCCGCCCTTTAGCAAAAGAAGGAGGAAGCGCAGGTTTATGAGAAGGAGTTGAGTTCAAATTCAATCAAGGGCAAGATCAAAACCCGCCCTACTATTCAGCGGCATATCAAATCAAGCAGTACTTTTTTTTTTTTTTTTTTTTACTGCAACCCGTCCCAAACGCCTTATGGTATCGAAAAGAACAGAGAAAATTTAAACCCAGACAGAAAATGTTGACAAAAAGAAACGAAAAAAAAACCCTATCTTTCCTGTTTAAGCAAAGCCACGGAACTGCCTCGGATGCCTCCTGGCGACGGGCTTGACAAAAGCCGGCTCGCCAGTGACGCCGCGGCGCAGGATGTCGGACGCGCCGTCCTCGTCCGAGCTAACGTTGACGTCCTCGATGCGGGTGCGGCGGGCCAGGTTGGGGTAAGCCTCGGCCTCGCTGCTGGCGTTCTCGTCGGCATCAGCCTGGTTAGCATGGTCCTCATCGAAGTCGGCGAACTCGTCGTCGCCAAGCGCGCTGGCGTCGTCGTCAAACTCGGCGTCGTCGTCAGCCTCAGCGTCGTCATCAGCCTCAGCGTCGTCGTCAGCCTCGGCCTCGTCGAGGGCGCTGGCGTTGTCGTCAAACTCGGCATCATCATCGAATTCGGCATCGTCGTCAAATTCGGCGTCGTCCTCGAATTCAGCATTCTCGTCGTCCTCGAAGCCGGCGACGTTCTCCTCGCCCGAGCTGCCGCCGTCGGAGCGGGCCTGGACCTGGGGCGGGAAGGGCTCGACGTCGGTGAGGCCGCGGGCGATCAGCTGGCGCCTGTGCTCCGGGTCGTAAAAGTCAGTCTGGGGGGCGTCCTGGCGGGCGATCAGCAGGGAATCGTGGCCCGAGCTCTGTGTGTTAGTGTCAACCGCGGAGGCGATGGCCGGCAGGGCCGTGGCGAGCAGGAAAGCGGCGAAGGTTTGGCAACGCATTTTGATGTCTGTGTGTTCTGTTGAGCTGGTAGTAAACGAAAAACGCTGCGCGGATGGGGGTGGAAAGGGGGCAGTTAGACTTCGATTTCAGGGGTCGAGGAGCTGGAGAAGGTCCCTGTTATTTTTTGTGGTTGCGGTTGTGGACGCAGAAGTATAGAAGAAAATAGAAGAAGAGTAAGAGAAGTAGAAAGGAAGAAACTCCCAGATATCAACGAAACAGTATGTGAAAGCTGGATAGGAGGCACAGTTAGCAGGTTGTCAAGGTATGGCGAGCCTTGATGTAGAGGATTGGTGGGAGGAGGAGTGGTGTTGATTGTATTGTTGCGCTGGTGTGATGATGGAGAAAACAGAACCCCATTTTCGGCTCATTGCAGCCCAAATTCTTATATCAAACCAAGCGGGCCAGCAATCCGAGGTTGTTGATGCTGCCTCGGGAGGCATGGGGAGGGATTACTACCAGGCGTGGGTTCGCTGACCGTGGACAGTAATCGGATTGAGGCGGAGTGCGGCTTGGGTGTTTGAGGCCTGCATCGCGGCCCGTTGCCAGACCCAATTTGGCGGGCTAGTGGGGTGGCCCAGTGTCTTGCGCTGGCAGGCTGGGATCACGTGCCTTTTCTTACTGTTTTTACTGGGTCGTTTTACTTGGCATACACTTTGTGCGGGCTGTGCGTGCCAAAATATCACCCGCGGCCACCAACGCCAGGGCGAAGTGTCTCCAGAGTTTTGACCGTGAATAGGATGGATGGTCTTTACTAGATACGAGTACGCGCGCCTCACGGAAGGGACGGTCAGATATTAGTCCCTTCTGCAAGCCTCTCACGCCTCCGTTTCGGCCGAGTGCAATTGATGCCATCGCGTCGCATCTGATCCTTCGTTAGCTAGAGCATGCAAACGACCCAACCGATAACTGCCCTGGGTCGCATCCCCAGCGCTCCCTTTCAGCTCCTCACTGCCGGCTGGAGGCACCTGGGGCTGCCTGCTAAGCCCAACCGCACACATGGCGGACTAGACAGACTCACTACTGCCCGGATTGTCGATCGGCTACCTATATGGTTTCGTCTATTTTTTTTTTTTTTTTCCTTCCCCGAAGAAGGATCCGGAGTGCCTGCGCTCAGTCAGACGCAGTTAGCATGCTTTCGCCAATCTCCGGCCTGTTGCTTTTTCTCCATTCGACAGGAATCTTCCGGGCCAAGGGCCAGTTTACTGCGGCTGACATGGGGAAATGGAAGATGGGCATGGCGTTTCGGCAAAATACCATGGCGAGCCTGGCGTGTCTGGGTAACGTAACCATCAGTCATGACGAGGCGCCTGCCATGGATCGCCTTACCCAGGCTAGTGTCTGCACTATTGTCCGGCAAGCCAGATGTGTCGCGCCTGTTACCAGGCAGCCGGGCCGGTTCCTGTGGTCCCTGGTCACCTCTCACGAATTGGCATCCGCGGGCGGACATGTGCGCCAGCTGTCGCCTCGTTTTTCTGACAAGGGCGCGATCGATTTCTCCACACTCTCGGTTCCTGGATGGTCACGTCCACTGCAGATCTCGCGGTTTACGCAGCCGACGGAAACCATCCGCACATATTTGTCAAGGAGCCAAGGAGCCAAGGAGACCGTTCATTTTGGCATGGAAGCGAGCGGACCATCGTCGGCATTACTCCGCGGGCCGGCGACGAAGCTATCCCCAGCGAAATCTTCGATGGCAATAATAGTGTTTGTGTTATGCCCTGTTATCCGCCACACGTGTGATACCTATTTGTGGCATAAAAATTCCAAATACCTATCCCGAGAGTGCCCCGGGTTCGGCCGACATTGGAACGCTTCTTGTGTAGGTAGCTAACATGGCACCGTATGGAAGGATGGATAACATTCATGGTAATGCGAGTTATTCGGGGGTTGAGAGTTCAGTAATCACTATCCTGGTGGGAATGGGGCCACAGAGAAGACTCCTGCCTTTATCAGCGCCCAGCATGCTGCGATCCGGTTCAAGACAGCGCGCGGCTCGTTAGGCTGGTGCCTGGAATGTATGGATAGCAGAGGCGTGCAGCTCCCATGCAACTGGATACCGCCTATGTTCAGCTACTGGTGTGGACGGGAAACTTCAGAGCTCCAGAGCCGGCGGTCAAAGAATAACGCCATGCAGCATTCCATGCAGCCAGTCTGAGAAGCCGTTCTCCTCGCTGGCGACGGGTGTGCAAGGATCATGGCCCTACCGGCTCATCTGCGGCTGGGCGTTCGAGGACGGGGGCACAGGAGCAGCACCCGTCGATATTACTAAAGTGCTGCGTGGCGCCCGTCTTCCTTGTGCCACACAGACTGTCAGCAGCCCCGGTCGTCGACTCTTCAATGCGTGCCCCAGCCGGCGATATTGGACCTAGCAATCTGCACCGGCGTTAACGCCGATGAGCGCCAACATCTCGTGCCTTCATGTTGCACCAAAACCACTTGCAACCCCGGGACGTCTCGTAAAAGCGAGCGCACAGCCTCCCATTCAGACGGTGCCGCCTGGCTGCATTGCAGTAACGCCTCCCGTCTTGTCCGGTCATCCTTGGCCCTGGCATTGACTGCGCCAGCCAGAACAGCACCCAACCCAAGCGGGCTTACCCCACCAAACAGAGCCCGACCCAACCGTGTGGTTCCAGCCAGCGTTCAATCAGTTGAGCCGCCCTGATCCGGTCGATCGACCCGTTCCCGTCTGCCGAAGCAGACCCACTACGCATTCCCGGCTTGGCCGGCCGGCCGAACGAGTCGCGCAGCCTCTCCACCGGCGGTGAGGGGTTTACCACACCATGCCGCCCGGCCACTCGGAGCTGGCTATCCTCAACGCCGAGCAGTACGACGACGGCGTCTCTCCTCGGCGCAACGTCCGCAGGCACACCGGCTCGTCCAGCAGCGAGGATGTGCCGGTCCCGAGGAAGCGCGCGAGGAGGCCGCCGGCCGCCCAATCCGCCTCTGCCGGCGGCAGCACCACGGCGACGGCGACTGAGGGCGACGGCGGCAGCGAGAAGAAGCGCGCGCGGGGGCGCCCCCGCCTGACGGCCAACGACGAGTCGGCCGCCGAGCGCCGGCGGACGCAGATCCGGCTGGCGCAGCGCGCGTACCGCAACCGCAAGGAGAACGCCATCACCACGCTCGAGCAGCAGGTCAAGGACCTGCGCGACACCAACGAGGAGATGAGCCACGCCTTCATGGCCCTGCACGACTTTGCCGTCCAGCGCGGCCTGCTTGACGCCCGCCCGGACTTTGGGGATCGCCTGCGCTCCACCACCGAGAAGTTTGTCGTCCTCGCCCGTAAGACGGCCGAGCTTGGGGGTGGCGAGGACGAGGTGGCCGCGCCTGGACCAGCCAGGGCAGACAACGGGGCAGCCAACTTGGGGGATAGGCAAACCGGACCGAGGGCAAGCACACCAGGCTCTGAGGAAGCCGAAGAGGTGCAGAGAGGCATGGCTGTCCCTGCTGGCGGATCCAGTGCTCTGCCGCAGCAACAACAGCAGCAACAGCAGCAGCAGCAACAGCAGCAACAACCGCAGCAAATGCTGTACGGGGGCTTCGTGGTTACCCAGGATTACGTCCCCGACCTGGCCCCCTCGATGCCGACCTCCTTCGGCTTCGGCGACCCTGTCCTTGGCGGGGCCCCCGACGTCGACGTCGGCATCGGCGGGTCCGCGTGGAACGAGCTCGAAACAGTAACACAGCCAACCCTCGACAACGCGAGCTTCCCCTTCACCGAGGACCAGATGTTCTCCATCATGGCCGGCGCCCCTCCGGCGCCGTCTCCCCTGCCGCACCCGGCGCACCCCTCGCCGCCGCGCACGTACGCCGCGTCCGAGTCGACGTTCGGCCGGCGCCTGCAGCGCTACGCCGTCGAGCGCGCCCTCTCGCTCATCTCGATGCCCAACCCGCCCCCGCTCCGCCTCGTCCGCGTCTTCGGCTTCTGCCTGCCCTTCGAGAGCCCCGACGCCATCCGCCACCGCCTCAGCAGCGCCCTGAACCGGTCCCAGGGTCAGTCGCTCTTCTACTGGCAGTACCCCTTCCACCACCTCGGCGGCGCCGGCTCGCACTTCCCCCAGGGCGCCGTGTCCTCGACCCCTACTGACCCTGCCCGGTTCGGGACCGCAGCCGGCGGCATCGGCGCTGCGACGACACAAAGAGGCGTCGGCAACCAGGGCACGGCCGACGTGATGCGGCCGCGCAACGGCGCCGGCTTCGCCACGGGGCCCTTCACGCGGCGCGTGTCCGAGTCGGGCGCCTCGCACCTCGACGCCCGCCAGCGCATCAGGGTGCCCGGGTTCGAGGGCGACTTTTACGACTCGGACGAGGTCGAGCTGTGGCTGCGCCGCCGCGGCATCGACATCGCACCGGCCCAGGACTACGTCACCACCGAGGTCGACCTGTCCGTCTTCGACTCGGTGGCTTCGGGCCTCGGCGGCGGCGGCAGCAGCGGCGGCGCGGACGTGACCTCGGTGTACCCCGCCGCCGCCGCCGGCCTGTTCCCCAACCCGGACTTTATGGGCTTTGGGCCGCTCGACCAGGGAGGGGCGGGCGGGGCTGGCACGGGTGTGGGAGGCGCGGGTAATTTCGGGTCCTTGGGGGCGGCGACGTCGACGACGATACCGACGACGTCGGCGGCTGGGCAGCATGTGCCGTCGCCCTTGTCGTCAGCGCAGCAGCGCTCGCCGGGTAACATGTGGGGCGCGGCCTCTGACAGCGTCCTGGCCGACATGTCGACCTTTATGTTCTCGGGGGTTTCCTACGACTCGGACAGCATGTTCGGGGCCGCCCCAGCCGGCGCGGACTTCACTGCCAGGAATAACATGCCGTTCATGCCGGACCTTTCGATGCCCCAGCAGACGCAGCAGCCGGCGAGCTCGCGCAAGACAATCATCACGCTTGACGTTGCCTTGTTTGTGCAGAGTACGTGCTCCCCCAGTAGCCACCCATGGCCGCTTCAATCCCACAACGAAACAAGTCCAGGTTACTAACATTTGCTGCTTAACAGAGTTGACTGACAAGGCGACATGTCTGGGGAGATCACCTGGGTTCCGGATCGACAATGTCCGGCAGGCATTCCTTGCCTCGGCGCATCGTCCGTCGATGGATCCATGACAAGGGGGGTATCTGGAAGAATATACACAATGTATAGACAGAGCTACTCCGGCAATAAAAAAGGGCTCGGCCGTATTCCATACGCATATTCTATTTGATTAAAAGGTTGCTTCCCCCGGCCCTGGGCGTGTGCTTTCAGCATGTTCTATCCTGAGACGGCGGCGTTCGCTCTTCGTCCTGTGACGCGAGACCTTCTCCTCCTCGGCCAGTTTCTTCTCCTCCTTCGCGATCCCCCACAGCAGCTTGACACGCTCCAGCTGGTCCAGGCGCTGCGCCTGCAGCTGCGCCTGCATGTAGCGGACGCCAAACATGGTCGAGCCCGCGTACGTGTCGACCCCGTCGGCGCCGCCGCTGCCGGCCCGCCTCCGCCGCGCCGCCTCGTTGTACACGCGGGGGGCCAGCCCGTGCGCCACCAGCTGCGTCTGAATCAGGTCGTCCCACTCGTCCTCGAGGCGCGCGGCCGCCGCCACGTCGCCGCGGTCCATCTCGACCATCCGCGAGATGCGCGACCCGCGCTTGAGCTCCATGGCGTGGATGGCAGCGCCCAGGCGGAGACTTTGTGGTTTGCGCACCCGCAGGAACGGGAAGCCGTTGACGGTCGCGGCCAGCTTGGGCAAGCCGCGCGCGCCGCTGAGCTCGGACGCGGGCGCCGGGCGGGTCGGGTGCTCGTACAGGAAGCGCGGCTGCGTCTGCGCCGGCGTGTGGCTGGTGGCGGCGGCGGCGAAGGCGGCGAGCGCGCCGCGGTAGTGGTCGTCGTCCTCGCCGAGGGAGCCGATCTTGCTGTAGGCCGGGTTTGGCACGCGGCGCAAAAAGGGGATCGAGGGCCCGCGCACCCGCCCGCCCGAGAGGGTGCGCCGCTCGCCGGGCTGGTTGAGCCGCGGCCGCGAGCTGGGGGGCTCGTCGCCGAGGTCGATGCCGGCGCCTGCCGCGGCGGCGCGGCGGCGCTTGATGCGGTCCTCGTGGTAGCGGGTCAGGAAGTCGAGGACGGTCTTGTGGGCGGGGCTGTCGGGCTCGTGGGCGGCGGAGAGGAGGTCGAGGAACTGGTGGGATAGATGTTTCGTTAGTTCTGGCACCACTGAGGCCGCATTGGCTGGCAGCAGTAGATCGATGGGTATTGAGAAGGCCGTCGGCCCTACCTTGTATCCGTTGGACAGAGACGAGGTGACTAGGCGCGGGCTGACGTCGTTCCTGTTTCTCTGGAAGCCCTTGCGGATGAGGTGCTTGATGGGGTTGACTGTGCCGTCGCCCCGCGTCTGCGCATTCGGGAGGATGACGTGGGGGACCTGCCGGAGCAGGGCCCTATATAGCGCGAAGCCTATGAAGGGTCAGACGTCAGGATG